>PVJL010013383.1:0-32515 GCA_004026885.1 Lyroderma lyra
CTTCTTTTTTCTTTTCTTCTTATTTATTTATTTTTGCAAGCAGGTGATAAGATGGTTCCCCCAGTATGGGCTGAGTGGCTGAATCTCTAACCTTCTCGGTCCCAAGCTGTGTTGTGGTGTGCTGGAGGCTGCCTAGTGCCAGAGAATTCTGGTTTATCTTTCATCTTGCTCAACTGCAGGTTCCATGACATCATTCAGCACCCTGAGACTGGTGGAACAGCTGTAATTCAGCCTTTGTGGGCATACAGCTCAAGTGAAGCCAGTGTTTCCCTGATTTCTAATCACATTAGGCTATTATGCTTTGGGCAGGACAATTTCTGCTATCTGTTTCCCAGTTGGAAAAGATTTGAGGATGATCAGATCCCTGATCATCTAGGTTCCAAGTGACACCATTTAATTGACTCATTCATGAATAAAAATCACAAGATATCACAAGTTCTCTCAAATATTTAGAATAGTTAAATATTACCATAAGACCATTCCAGAAAATACTCAGAAACAATGCCAGTTGGAGAACAGGACATATTTAAAATACTTCAAATATGATGTCTTTAGGATTTAAAATGAACTGTCTTTTCCTTGAAACTTAAACTATGAGAACTGACTGCCAATTAAACAATGGTGCTTTAATTAAAGTAATTAATGGGCAGATAATCAGCAGTTCCTCAGTGACTGATATCTATTAATCTCTCACTTAATCTTACTCGTGGTCTCAGTTTGGTATTCTGAATGTTAGACTTTAAAGCAACTTGTAGTTCTTAGATAGACATAATTTATTAATACCGGTTGAACAGTTTAAATTTTGAAAAAATAGAAGAATCATGTAGAGGAAAGTACTTGCCTTTGCTTATCCCAAAGCTGTGTTTCTTGCCTTTTAGACTGTTTTTTCCAAATCCATAGTTTGAACTCTTAACTCAACTAAAAATCACTACTGTTTAATTTTTCATAATTGAAAATTAAACCTATTGCATGTTATTTAAAATTGCCTTACTATTGTTCCTTAGCAATGGCAGATTCAATAAAATAAAATAATTTTATTTTTAGTATTTGTCAAAATAGAAGATAATAAAACATTTCATCTTCATCCCAATGCAAGATGCAGTGCATTTTTGAATTTCAGAACATGGAATTGAGAAAATTTTTCTATTTTATAACAGAAAGTTGCCAACATTTAAAAGGTCAGTGAAAAATACATTTTCAAAACTTAAAAGACAGTACAATGGAATCTTCCTTTGTACAACTTCCTTCCCTACTTGGTTTCATCTAATTTTTCTTGATGTGGTATTTAAAACTACAGTTTATGATGTATTCATTTCCAGACTCCTATGATTTTTTAACAAATTTTAATAGCAAAATGTATGGTTTGAGCAGTGAATGAGTTCAGTATAACATTTAAATAGTCATGTTTAATTTTCAACATTTCTTTAATTTTTTTCCACCTCATATAGCATTTCTCAAAGATGCACAGAGCTCAGATAGTATTTGATGTACATGTGTGATTCTCTGTAACTTCTTGAAAGTAGAGCAGGAAAACTGTGACACCTGGCCTGCACATAATGTTTCCTGGGCTCGTTCTTCTTGAAATACAAAGAAAATATTTAAAAGGACTAAATATGTTCAAGTGGGCATTTACCCATTTCTTATCTGAGGTTTTCCAACTTTACAAGCATGAAGTCCATATTCCATCAAACTGCATTAAGGTATAAAGTTTCCAATACACCAACATACTAAATCATAACAACTAGGTGCTTGTAGGGTTCTTTGGATAAGCAAGTAAATCTCAGTGCCTTATGAACAGAATTCAATACCAGTAGAAACAGTGAGGGACAAAACTAGGATTCTCAGGGTTCCGCTGGAAGCTTATAGGAGGCATTTGAAAACAGGGAGTTAAATGACAATCGGTCAAATGATCTTCAATTTACTTAAAACTCACCAAGGAAGATTTGTAGTTCAAAATATGTCTAACAATGCAATAGTATCTCTAATGAAAGAATTTATTCACCAAGCCACTGAAAATTATTTTGTATTGATTCTCTTGCGGCCAAGACCCACCCCTACCACTATGTGCAACATGAAAGGGGACTGAGGTTAGGTCCCCATCTGTCACCAGGAATAGAGTATGACTAAAGGCCTGCCTAGACTGAGCAATGACTGCCCAACCTGGGACTCATTAGTGTTGTACACTGAGCTGCTTTCATTGCGGAGATGAGGTATGACCACTGGAATTTCTGAACAGCACCATGAAGGGGAGGTACTGCAAAGTTTGCCTCCTTCCACTCCCAGAAGCGTAGTCTAGTGACACTAAATGTGATGCTATCGTGACAAGAAATACATTACTACACTCTACATAGTTATTAGCTTCAATAACACCAAGTTTACAGTATCTTATTGATGATGCCTAGTGCCGTATCATAGTGTAAATAGTTTATTTTACTCACTCCTCAAAATTGCATTTCAGCCACCTTGTGTGTAATAGGGCTGAGGCAGTGATCTGATCCACAGTGAGATCAAGGCTATTTTAATTGCACTATGATTGTTCATATCAAAGAATGGAGGGGGCTCACTGAGATTTTTGATGGGAGTCTCATGTACCCCCAGATTGGGCTCACTGAGATTTTTGATGGGAGTCTCATGTACCCCCAGATTGCCACTGAGTGCTACTTTCTTTCCAAAATCTGAGACATGCTTCCTTTATTTCTTTATCTTGACAGGCAAATCACATAAATTCCTGTGATTGAGATATAGATTCAGGTAATTCATATGTTTTTAAATTAAGTTTCAAAGTTCTTTGAGTTGCCTAAAACTCTTTTCTTATTTTTTCTTATTTTTATTTTAGACTTAATTGGGTTGACATTAGTTAATAAGAATTACTTAATTGCCAGGTGTACAATTCTACAGTGCATCATCTATGTGTTGCATTAGGTATTCACCACCCAGTGTCAGCTCTCTTTCCATTACCATATATTTGACTTCTCCATCCTGCTCTTTCACACTTTTCCCCTTCTCCTTCCCCATCCTCCTTTGCCTTCAGGTAACCACTAAACTATTGATTGTGTCCATGAGCTTCTGTTTCTTTGTTGTTTTCAGTTTTATATTCCACATATGAGTGAAGTCATATGGTTCTATGTTTCTTCTGTCTGGCTTATTTCACTTACCATGATGTTCTTAAGGTTCATCCATTCTGTTGAAAATGACAGTATTTCATATGTTCTTATAGCTGAGTAATATTCCCTTACATATATGGACCACAGCTTCTTTAGCCAGTCATCTATTGAAGGGCACTTTGGTTGTTTCCATGTCTTGGCTATCATGAACAGCACTGAGATGAACATTGGGGTACATAAGTCTTTGCAGGCTAAGATTTTTTAATTTGGGTGGTAGATACCCAGAAGACAGACTGCAAGGTCATATGGTAAATCCATTCCCAATTTTCTGAGGAACCTCCACACTGTTCTCCATAGCAGTTGTACCAATTTGCATTCCCACCAGCAGTGTGCGAAGGTAGAACTCTTTTCTTAAGTCATCTTTTCTACACTTTCTGTTCACAGGATACATCCTGCATTATGTTAGATAAGCACCGCTTTATATATAAATTGGGAGGAATAATTTTAGAATTTTTTTCATTTGCACACACACTCGTGTGTGTGTGTGTGTGTGTGTGTGTGTGTGTGTGTGAAGTTGCTCAAAGTTAAGGAAGACATGGACATTGGAGACAGAAAGGCCTGGGTTTACATCTCTCTTAGTATCTGCAGCTTAATAACAGCTTGGACAATCGGGGCAAGCTATTTAATCCCAATGAGCCTCATTTGCTTTAAGTATAAGAAGGAAACATCTATTTGTTAATGTTGAAACCACAAGCAGTCCCACTCTTGGGTATTTATTCAAAGAAAATGAAATTACTAACTTCAAGAGATATTTGCCCACCCATATTCATTGCAGCACTATTCACAATAGCCAAGATATGGAAACAACCTACATGTCTACAGATGGATGAATGAGTAAAGATGTATGGAAATTATATAATCTCAATCCCCAATGGGGTATCATTCAGCCTTAAAAGGAAGCAAATTCTTACATTTGCGACAACATGCATGAACCTATAGGACATATACTAAGTGAAATAAACCAGACAGAGAAGGATAGATAGTATATCATTTCACATATATGTGGAACCTAAAACAAACAAGCAAACAACAAAATGAAACAAAAAAACCTCACTGAACTCATAGTAACATAGAGTAGAATGGTGGTTACCAGAAGCTATGTTGAGGAGGAAAAGAGGAGATATAAAAGAAAGAAAGAAAAAAGAAAGAAAGAAAGAAAGAGAAAGAAAGAAAGAAAGTAGAATGATGGTTTCTAGGAGCTTGGGAGAGGGGATCATGGGGACATGCTGTTTAATGTGTTATTTAAACAAGAAGAGGGGGTTCCATGGTGGTGTAGTGGCTAGGCTTCAGCGCTCTCAACACTGCAACTAAGGTTTGATTCCCAGCCAAGGAACCATCCCCCGCCCCCCCCCCCCAAAAAAAAGAAACAAAGACCAACAGGAAAGGCCATCAGGAGACGGATGGTAGTGATGGTTATGCAACAATATTAATGTACTTAATATCACTGAACTGTACACTTAAAAAGTGTTAAGATAGTGAACTTCATGTGTATTTTACCACAATGAGCACTTCTTTTAAAAAAGCATCAAGTACAATAAGAAAGCTATAATAAGTTCCATTATTTTTCTCTGTGAGAATTAAAGAACAATAGTGAACACCAATATTAATTGGAAGATCAACCTCAAATGTGAGTTGGGCTCATATTCTAAAGGGAAAGGGTAAGCTATCACATAGTTCCTGGGCCTGGCTAATCTGAAGCCAGTGGAACCCAGATGATCTCAAGCCCTCCAGAGTCCTAGGACCACTCTAACATCATCTGGGACCACCTTATATATGATCATCAGTGTTTAGTTATATAAGCCTCAGAATTTAGTTTCTAAATATTTTCCAGCTTCATAGATTATTAAAAGCAAGTAAGAGAAACCTACATTGATGGATATAAGGAATTTTGGTAAAGGAAGCTGTTCTAGTCTACTTTCTACCTTCTACTTTTCCTAGTTAGGACTGCTGCTCTGGTGGATGGTCTCTTGCATCAAGTTACATTGACATTACTTCCACATGAATTTCTGAATGTGAATACATCCTTTTACACTTCATATTTCTTATTTCTAAAATGAGGTTAATAAGAACCTACTCCCCAGGATTCTTGTAAACATTACAATAGTACTGGTTTGTAGTAAGCATGGAATACAGGCTTTCACCAAAAGTGCAAGCAAACCACAGCTGAAGAGCTAGTAAAGTGAAATGTGACAATATGAACATTTGAACATAATAGGAGCACTTCCAAATTAAAAGGAAATAAGGCATAAACTCAAATAGAAAAATGTGCTGAAAACAGGTGAAGACAACTCATAAAAGAGGGAATAAATAATGGTAGATATGGAAAAAATAATGTCACTAATTAGGAAATTTATATTAATACAATAAAATACTATGTGTTTGCCTGTAAAGCAATGTTAACAGTGTCTAGAGAAAAACAGAAACACTTCTACTTCACTGGAGGGAGGGATAGCTGTCATACTGGAAACCTAGTTGGCAATTCCTTTCAAAAGCCCTAAATATGCATATACTCATACCTGGGCTTCCATTACTAAGAACTGATTTTAGGAAAGAAGAGTGTGTTCAAAACTTTAGCCATGATATTGGTCATGGCTGAACTGTTCAATGTATTGAAAGACTGGAAACTGTTGCCATACAACTGCCAACATGTCTGTCCCCACCCCACTCATTCCCCATGACATTCTAAGGCAGGAACTAAATGCAGATGACATGAGGGTATAGAATATCTAAGAGACAGAACTGACCCTCTCTCAGGGGTTCTGTTCCTCCCTCACTCGCACACCTCACATCTCCCTCTATGGCCCCAGAGGATGGCTGGTTAGTCAATGATGGGTAAGACTCCTCAAGGAAGGAACAACCTAAGACAGGCACAGTCACATAGGGGCTATCATAAGAGAACTTGGGCTCAACAAAGGTGAGGCACAGCCCCTCACCCTCTCTGAGGTTAATCTCTTGCCCTCTGGCTTCCTTGCTTCCCAAGCACAGCTCAGACTGAGATCCATGGAATGATATTGTCTATTTTCCCTTAATAGATATCTTTGTATTAATAATGACTCCATCCCCAGGATTCTTGTAAACATTACAATAGTACTGGTTTGTAGTAAGCATGGAATACAGGCTTTCACCAAAAGTGCAAGCAGGGGTTCAGAGCTAGTATGTAAAGGCACAGTAGGTGCTGGAGCACAATGGGGACTTTCAGGAAAAGCAGTTTCAAGGCATATAACTCACAGACCTTGGAAAAACCAGTTTTACTTGTTTGCCCACTAATAAAAGCTAAGTGTGGCCCAATTCAGAACTCTTTCAGTCCAAGAGGCTGGAGTCCCTTAGGCCCCCTTTGTGTCGCCCTTCCCATTTTCCTATCCCCCGTGACATGCTGGAAACTACAGAAAACAACTCCATTTCCATTTTCTGAGCTACTCTCCTTACTAGGCCTTAATTTTCTCATGGTGAAGGGAGGGAGTGGGATGGGGGATCTCCAAGGTCCTGCCTGTTATGAAAATTGGTACCTCCATAAGCTTCTAAGAATTGCAGAAGGCAGGATTGGAGCAAGCTGTTTAGCCAAGGGATGGTGATGGCTTTGGGGCATCATTGCACCATATAAAGGGGACTTAGAGTGAGAAAAGGTTTTCCTGTACCTCATTTGTCCACTTGGGATGTCATCTAAGCTTAGCCTTTTATGCACTGTGGACCTATGGAATGAAAAACCATGAAACATAACTTTTCCTTCTAGGATGCCTGCTTATGACTTCAATTGGTGGTATTCTCTGTACTTTATAACCTATACCATCATCAACACCTATATCTTCATGTCCATCTTTCTGGCTATGGTCTACAACAATTATAGAAAGTTTTTGAAGGTAAAATGCATGTCAGGGGTGGGACAGGCACTGGAACTGGGCACAAGTGACAGTGAGGCTGGCAGGTTCATTGGCTAAATATTTGAAAGTGTCCTTCTTTTTGATTTGGTGACTATGAGGACCTTCTTGTTGTCTTGCTCTGTGTTGCCAGGTAGGCTGTTCTTTTCTACTCTCTGATGGGTTTGACAGTATCTAAGCACTGTGTGCAGTGGCAGGTCTTAGCTTTGCTCCTGCTCTTAATGCATCAGGGAGCTCATGTCTCCTTGAAATGTTTTGTGTAGGATCTAGGATTGTGGGGGTTTTCCACATTTCCAAATCTTATTCTCTTGTCAACAGAAGCAGAAACTTCTTATAGCCAGCAGTTTCTGCCCTGGTGTCTGCCTGCTTGATTATGTCTAGAGAATTCCCAGAGGTATTGAGTGGGCAGAGACTTCTTAGTACTTGGGGTGAATGATGTTTCTTTGCAGCCCAGGATCCACCAGGACGTGTCAGCTATCTCACCTGCTGGCCCTCCATTGCCACTATAGGCACACATCTGGAGCTGGATGTTTTCTCATATTATAAAACTAGTTGCACAGACAAGCCTTTCATTAAAGGATGATTTTCCCCAAGGAAAGACATAGGCTTTGGGCTAGTGATCCTTCTTGTTCTTTTCTGAAATTTTATTGCTTAGAGATGTTCTCACCAGAGGTAAGTGGTAAGCCAAGGAAAATTTTACGTATACACTAAGGAAAAACCTATTGTGGGTCTGAGTCTGAGGTCTGGCCAAACTGGCCTACAAAGGAGTCTGGCTTGTCCAGGTCCCAAGGAGTCTACACACTGTGAGCAAAGTTGTTTTTTTTTTAATTGGGGTGACATCTGTTAGCAAGAATTACATAGGTTTCAGGCATACAATTCTACAGTGCATTGTCAACTTGATGTATAATAAGTTCACCACCTAATGTGACTTCTCTTTCCATCACCTTGTATTTAGCTTCCCCCCCTCCTCTCCCTCCCCCTCCCCTTTCTCCCCTCCCTAACCCACTCATCCCCAAATAAACATTAAACTATTGATTGTGTCCATGGGTTATTTGTTCATTTCTTTTTTTCTTTGCTTTCAGTTTTATATTCCACATATGAGTGAAATCATGCAGTTCTTTGTTTTTTCTGTCTGACTTATTTCACTTAGCATGATGATCTCCAGGTTGTGAGCAAAGTTTGAGTCTCCCAGACAGCCTGTATTCTGACTTTCTCCCTCTGGGCAGAAAGAGGCTGTCCCAGAGTCAGGTGTGCCTTTCCTCCCTCAGTGATGAACACAACTGTTGCTATGATCCCCCGCCCCCGAGGAAGTGTTTGTTTTGATAATCTTCTGCAACATGGATCAGTTAGCGCACATATCTGAAATATGCCTTATGGCTCAGCATCAGACAAAGTTCTGTGGAGTTAAAGATGATTAAGACCCATCCCAGGCCTTTTAAAAATTGATAGTTTGGCCACGTCATCAACCAAGCAATGATGACATTGGGTAATGGCCTTACAGGGGACCAGTAAGAGTGAGCATCAGGTGACCAATTATAATCTGAAGAGTGCTGTGAAAAAGTCCTAGGAAGGAAGGACAGCTGGGGCCTGCCAGAGGCTGCCATTTGTTCTAACCACAGGGAGTCTTCGAGAACAACCTTAGGACCCTCTGTGGTTAAGCCAGATGGCAGCCCCCAGCAGACTCCAGCTGTCCTTCCTGCCTGGGACCTCTTCTTTTGGTATTACTTCTAGCCTGGTTTCACTTTACCAACTTTCCTCCTCCTCCTCTCTTTCCTAATTGACTTCATGGTGGACCTATCATCTCACTCTCCTGGCCTCCCTCTTTCTTATCAACATAACAAATCACCTGCCTTTCTGGAATCTCCCCTCTTTCCAGGCAGAGCAGAGTTGGGACCTGTCTACCTCTTGCTGCCTTGTGTCTCACCACACAGATCATCTTTCCCAGCCCCATCATTTAAGCGTGGTAAGATAAGTCTGTTTATGCAGACAGAGTTAACTGTGTAGGTCTACAACCTGGGGGACTGTGTACCTTGCTTATTAGCAGACCCATCAGTGACTTCTCTTTGGCACTTCCATTACCCTGAAATGTTTAGGATAAAGAAAGGAGACTTTCTTGAATATTTCTCTTAAAAAACACAATTCTGGTTTTTAAAGAATTACATTCACAAACTGGAATACCTGAAATATTACAAAATAGCAGAGGCCTTCAATCTTCTGAAAGTCTAAATGGGCATAGAATTTGTTGTGAAGAAGGCCCAGTGAAAGCAGCTGGCCAAGGTCATGGTGCCAGATGTTAGCACATCCCACCTTGAGCTCCTTTTAAAGATCTCTGATGAGGGACAGAACAGGTATGTGGGTAAGAAGCCAGGGCCTTTTCTGTGTGTTCAACAGAGTAGGCTTCTATAAAATGATAGAGCAACGGTACTGTTTTTTAATTTTCTTAAAGTATCAAATAAAAATGTATATTGGTCTCCATGCTGCAAATGTATATTGGAATTAGGGTCCTCACTGTGGTCTGATAGGGCTGTCACCAAGCATGTGGTCAGCATGTAAGGAGCCATTCAAAAGCCCTTTCTTTGTAATACGATCATTCTTTTTCTAGGGTTCTTCCTGAGGGAGGTCACCTAAAATATGAAAAAATATGTCTAGATTGTATTTAGTATTGAAAGTAACTTAAATATTCATGTATAAATGTTTGACACCTATAGTAATAATGCTTACTATTCTGGCAAGCATGACATCTCTGAGGCCTTGTCATGACTGTTTTCCATGCATTGTGTGTCTGGAATCTCCCCCAGACTAGTGCAGGGGTATTTATGTTATCCTCATTTGTCTTTACAGCAACTGGAAATCAAAGAGGGTAAGTAGTTTGCTTGAGTCCACTAAGCTATAGAATGGGAGTCCAGGCCATCTGGCTCTAAGGTCTGTACCTTTTATCATTGTCACATAGTGGGCAATTTTGGTGACATTAAAAATGACCACTAAGAGAAGGACAATCTGGAAGAATATGAGGAGATTAAAAAATGCTTCAAACTGTAGACTACCTTCATCTCATCAGTTTCAACAAGTGTCTAGAATGGAAACACATCAAAATAGAATAAAAATTTTGATAAAATGGTGAGATCATAAGTAACTGTAAATTTAAATGAGACAAACACCGTCAGACTAGCCCAGCAGAGCCATAGGTTTTATCTGAACTCCATGAATGTGTGTGAAGAAGAAAATGACAGTAATTATCTGGAACATATGTGAGAAGTTGATCCAGTGTAGTTCCAACATCTTCCAATGATTTTTGGATCCAAAATGGAAGAAGACCTTTGCCCACCATAGTCAGCAAGATTTGATAGGTGCCTTGCAGTGGGCTCCAAGTGTGTCACCTTAGCCACCCCACTCGTTGTTGTGGTTCCAAGTATCTGGTCAGAGGGCTAAACTTCTCAACTCTTCAACAGGTGACCTCTTTGCCCCTATTAAAAACTGGCAGTGATGTGCTGTGCCATTCAGCATGTGGGGTTAGAGTTCTGCTGATGGTAGGGGAGGGTGACAGGTACCTCGTTAGGCAACAGTGCTTCTCAAGCCCTGTGCAGTGAGGTTTATCATTCCCTGTCTGTCCCAGACCCATACTTTGGTAAAATGTAGCAAAAATAAATAACCAGAAAAATGAAATATAAAAGAGGTATAAAATATAAGTCCTGTTGTTTCATTATTAGAGTTAGCAGACATAAAATGACATCAAATGCTCTACAAGTTTTCTAAATTTTCAGAACTTACATATATCATGAAAGGTGGATCCACAAGGACAGAGTTAGCAGCGGCCCAGGGACTACCCTTTGAGGAGCTCCAATCTTATCCTTAGAGGGGAGAGTTTGGACATATGCCCCCCTTGGATCTCCCACTCTGAGAACCGGGTGGTGTGGCTGGCCATATCAGTCCAAACATCTCCAAAGTTTGACCCCTCTTTATGAGTATTCTCCTTTGATTATTTACTTTCTCTGATGCTTCTAGATGATTGGAAATCTTTAGGTTTTCACAAACTTGCTTTGCAATTCCTTTTGTAAAGTGAATTCCTGGATCTCTATTAAAAGGTGAGATGTTTCAAACCCAGGCACAAGGGCTTTTAGGAGTCTTTGTCAAGCATGCTGAGGTTTTTACATGTGAGAATCTCCTAATTATCTAGAGAACAAACACCTGGTTAACACGACATACTCATATGAACAATGTTTCTTTGTTTATAAGGTCAATCTAACTATTGACAAATATTTCCCAAATTGGAAGGATGAAGTGCTTTCCTTGTCTTGACAGATTCTCTTATATTCTGGACTGCAAATGGAACGTACCCAGCACCTCTGAATTCTCCAGGCACCCCTGTTTATTTAGGTGTGCCATTCCGTGGTTTATGTGAGCAAGAAGAAGGGGACTTTCTAGGTGCTACCACTCAACTTTCTGGAGAGTGCCAATAAGGATCTGGGTACAAAAGACAGCTTCCCATCTACAGGGGAATGAGTGAGGACTATAATTCTGGACAGGGTCACATCTGCAAGAGTTACCAGAGGAGGTTGGTCATTGATGGAGAGGAGTAGAGAAACCCCAGAATGAGACCCGACTGAAGCCCTGACAGTGCCATGAGACATTGACACTATGCCTGGGAATAGCCATAACAAGGGAATGTGTGGACCAGGCAACACTGTAACTCCTCCAGCAGTGAGAGACCTCAGGTCTTCAGAGGGATTCACAGTCATCCCAGAGACAGTGAAAATCAGTATAACTATTGCTGACTAGAGAGAAACATAGGACTCTGCTTAGGCGAGGCTTGCAAATCTAGCTCCCTGAGCAGAATGCAGAGACAGCGAAGACCAGCATCTGTTCCTCACATGGAGACTGAGGGGCCTGTTCTAGATTTTTCTATTAATGTTAAAGTACTTAGCTATAGACACATGCCCATCTAGTCATGTCAATCAGCATACTTAATGACAACAGTATATAAAGCTTGAAAACAATTGTTTTTAACAAAATTTATTTTATAGCATGACATAAGACAATTTTTATATAATATTTTAATTGGGATGTCATGAAGAAAAAATATATTTAGATATAGAGCCATAGCATTTTAATTTCTTTGGAAGTCTTTAGGTAAATAAAAATTATTTACTATGTATCTCAATATTCATTAGTCAAATGCCCTCAAATTACTAATTTTAGAAAATGCAATTAAGAAACCATAGGTAGTTGATTCAGTATTGACACTAGGATTTGTCATAAAAGAATAAAACTCTGAACACTTACCAACAGTTTAAGTGTGTAACTCTATAGGTCTTTGTGATTTACAATATTGTTTGAAATTTATACAAGGCAATTAATAAAGATCCAAGTTTTAAAATCACAGCACAGTTTAAATCATGACACAAGGCTTTAGCCCAGGTTTAGGTTTCTGGAAGCCTTAAATGTTAGCTGCGGTCATGTCACCAGTTGACCCATCAGACAAGGGTGAGGAATGTGAGAAGTCCCAGCCTTTTTAGCCTCTTTGGAGGAGATCCAAGAGTCTGTACTGACTTGGCTTTACCTTTTGAAACTTAGAGTTTTGGGGTCATTTTTCATTGCACACAAAATGAACATTTTATGCTTGGCTGACCTTTTCAACATCTAGGTGGTCACCATCAACATCAAGAGACACCGGCTGGAAGCCTAGATGCCTCGGGTATCCCAGTCCTCTGCAAGCCTCCTTGTCCAGGAGATGGTTCGGCACAGGTGAGTTAGATAGGCCAGCTTTCTCTCAATTTGCTTGGAAAATAGAGAAATCTGTCCATGCTGCTTGGACTGAATGTGCTTCATCATTGAAGCTATAAATTAGCCCCATTTACTGTTTTTGGTTCCTCCAGGGGGCATGAAAATGGCCTTGGACATAGTATCTTTGACTTTAGCCAAAAGGAGAGCCTTCTACATTATGTCCCCTTCTGTGATGTTTCCTGAAATGCCGAGGGCCACAGACTAGTTGTGCTCCCTGAGGCAAAAAAAAACGAGCACTCTGAAGTCAGCAGGTCCAACAACATCAAAACCACTAGGAAGCTGATGTTGAATATGGCACTTTGACTCTGCTAAGGATGTAGTAGGAAGTCATGAGTTAGAGCTACTGCAGTGATGGTAAGAAAGTCAATTAATTCTTTTAGTCTCAAGCAGATGGACTCCAGAAAGAGTCATTTATGGTGGTGGGAGATATTTTTCATATATGTGGCCTGGAATACCCCTATCATCAGAGGCTCATGTTCTTATTTTGTTTGAATGAAGTGTTTCATAAAAGTGAGTGGTTTAGAAGTTCTTGAAGGCAGCTCAGCCTATGATATAGGTAACTATTCCTTTTAGCTGCCCATATTTTCTATTTATCAAAGCCTTTTACTTTCCATTCATCATAACATTGAACTACTGATGTGTTTCATATGATGGATGTTTGCATGTCCACAAAAACTTCCAGGGCTGGGCCCTCAAGCCTACAGCTTCCTGGAGAAGCATGGGGTAGAAGCCCCTCCTCTGTCTTTTCATCTTTATGTCCAGGTTTTCCCCAGAAGTCCATGGAACACGGGATAATAAGCATTTGAGCAGGGTAGCCTGTTTTGTAATTGAAAAGTTGAACCAGGGCCCAACTATTATATTTTTCACCCAAAACTTAGTGAGGGAGCAGGGCATGCCAGTCCCTGGAAGTTGAAATTCATGTGTGCATCAGGGCTTAGAAGGTTTCTAGAAGCTTTCTTAGTTAATGATGTAATTTTTTTTAGGGGAGAGTGGTAGAGTTAAATTCTAAACTTTCTCCTTGTCACAGACTCTGCTTAAGCTTTCCTTTGATTTTGGTACTGTGTCCACAAAGGAAACGTAGGAAAACCATGCCTCCCCACCACTCTGTTTTCATTTTCTCCTTGGAAGGAAGGGTTGCACTAACGTCAAGGGGAAGACAGGTGAATTTCAGGGTCCTAGCCATTCTGGACCCTTTCCTTGCACGTGTGTGTGTGTGTGTGTGTGTATAATGTGCTGGTATGGTGATGGGGCTGTATCATATTTGTCACATTCCGGGGACACAAGGGTTCTGATATTCTCTCTTCTCACAAATAAGTGAGACAGCATCTTTTCTTTTCTTCCCTCTTGCCAGAACTTTTATCTGGGTTTATGATGTCATCATTCTAATAAATCCCATGTTTATATTTACTGCTCTGGATGAGAAAAATCCCTTCATTTCTGATATATAATGGCTTTTCCTTTCTCTCTACATCATTGAGATTCTCTTGGAACTGTATACATACGAGTCCAGAGCCTGTTTTGCAAGGAATAAGTTCTGGAACTGGTGAGCATGTATGTTCTGGGGAGGGAGAAGGGGACTGCTGTCACAATTTTGAAAATATAGTGGTTATTTTCCAAGCTCTGTCTGCCTAGTTTTGAAGTCCATCTTATAGGAAAATCCTGGGTCAGGAGGACATCTGGTTCAGTAAAAGCTTTTATTCATGATGTCACTATGAATTGAGCGTAGCTAAAAAGAACAACAGATCATGACATGTTGGATTTAGACAGGATGTTAGAATGTCACACCCAATGAGGCAGTTCCTTCCATAGCTCCCTGGCCTACCCTCTAGTCTTATTATCAGAAATCTTGGCCTGCCTCGTGAGACAGCGAGCACTGTTAGCAAGCTCTTTCCTAGACTAGATGTGTCTCCCATTGGCCTTCTCATCTCCAGGCTTTGTACCCATCCCACACCACCCCACCCCTGGTCTTGAACCATCACCTACAAGCTCAAATTAACCCATCCATCGCAAGTGTCACTGTGTGTGTCAGGCATCACAGGCACAAGGTGCAAGGTGCAGGACTGATTTAAGTAGTGCACGGCTCAGCAGGGTTTGATGTCACTGTTCTCAGTGCCAGAAAAATTGCTGAAATGTGCATGTGGCCAACCAAAGAAGAACTGACCAGTGTTTTCCAATGTTTTGTTGTCTGACACCATTGCCAGAAAGGAAAGTAATGGTGCATTTAGTAAAGTTAATACCAAGAAAGATTATACTATGTATTCTGAAAGTGCATTAAAGTCTTCTTATGAGTAGATGGCCACTTTGGAAGACTGAGTGATATGAATTGGTGTTTCTACAAACCCCGTGGATGGTTAGTTGCAACAGCCACTGAATGATGGCTGCAGTGCTCAGACATGGTGTTTCTTGCTGCATGTCTGCTGTCTTAATAATATAGAAGTAAGTTTTATGGCTGAATCATTGCTTTGTGTAAGATACTGGATTTGAAGCTTTTTGGGGAGTCTGTATCCTGAGCTTGGCAGGCCCTTCCCTTGACTCTTTACTCCCTTTGCATCTGTACAGTTAAGTTTGATACACTGATCATCACCACAGTCAGTCAGGTCAGTGTCACCAACTCTCAATTTCACTTCCTCCCAGGTCCCTGCCTTCAATCCACCTGCACCACTAAAGTGTTTGGTGCAAGGCTGTGTGGACACAAGAGAACAGTAAAAATAGTAAAAATGTTTCATGTTCTGTAAGGGAATGCTGGCTTTGTTTGTGTTGAGCTTGACATCATAGATTTAATTTGTAGGCATCCATCACACTGAGTACTCACCTAGTCACCCCTCCCTCGACTGCCCTGGGTCTCAGGGCTAACATCCACATTTTTGACCTTCTAACAGGAACTCTGCATCATCTTGGGCCATTATCCTCTTCTTTCTACCCTCCTGACTCCACCTGCACCCCCTCACCCCTACTGCTATGCACACCGCTTCCATGGACAGCAGAGGGGGCTGTTCCAGAGAGTGCTGCTTGCTAACACCTCTATGATGTGAATGCTGGGAAGGAAAGGTGCATTGAAATGTGTTCTTCTGTAGAATTGGTTCCATAGTCCCCTCCTGTACATCTGAAGTCCACACCTGCACTCAGAATGTCTTAGCTATCAGAACCAGAGGGAACACTCAGGTTGTACACTCACTGCTTGTACTGGATTTTCTGGAGAAGTTAGTGATTCAAGATAGCACTAACATCCACTTGCTCAGAGCCATCATCTTGTTCTTGAGTGCAGCCCCATCTTTCCCCAGTACCCACAGGGTCTTACACCTCATCAATTAAAGGAGACAAACAAAGTTGCTTGGAAAATTGAGTGTTCAATGATCATGTTCTTTTTCCTGCAAAGAAATACAACTGTCAGCAGATCCTGGATACTGTTTTGATAGTGAGAATACTCCAGCTCTTAAGGGTCATTGTCAGCATTCTGAAGTGAGGTGGAATGACATGAAATGCTGTACCCAGTGACTCCCACATTGGGAACTGGTGGAGACCACCCCTGCTTGAAACTACAAAAACAACAACTGTGAACCCAGAATGTAAGTTGTATAGAGGATTGGGTGGCAGGAGTGGAGGAAAGCCCATTAAGATGGTGAAGACCAGTGGGTGGCAGCTCCCCGCAGGGTAAGAATTCTGCAGGTCATTTTCTCCCTGTGTGCCTGTTGTGCTAACTGAATAACAGTGGTCGTGATGGCAGCCCATACCAAACTGAATGTGCTCACCATTGTCCTGTCACATCCCTCCAGTAACCATTTATATGGGTGCTTTTATTATTCCTAGTTTATAGGTGATGACAATGAAGCTCAGAGAAGTTAAATAACTCCCCCAGTGGTGCACAGCCAGGAAGAAGCAAAACTACAATGCTTACCCAGGAGTCTCACTCCAAAGCCCAGATAACCCTGCTCTGACTTTGATAGGCAAGGTTCCCTCAAGGAATATGGGAGATGCCTTTGTATGAGGATGAGCTTGCTTCCCAGAAAGGTCTTCATTGTCAGCATAAGACCCCAGGCCAGCCCAAAAACAGGCTAAATTTTGATGGAGAGAAGATGGGAGAGAAAACCAGAGGGCTTCACTAGCTTTTCAGCCTGAATGCCCATCTGTCATATAAGAAATTTCTCTGTGATTAGCTTTCTTACAACTTTTTAAACTGACCTTGCTCTGCTGTAGGAAAAATTACAATTGACACACCCCTCAGCTTGATAGATGGACTGATAGTAACAAAATTGCAAAGGCAAGTTCCTGAGAGCATTAGAAGAGCAGGTCCACGGCTGGGGGAAAGGTGTTGAACCAGACATGTGAGTGTGGTGTCACGATTTTCTTTGCCTGCCTTGAAAACTTTGTTTTATCTTAGATTCTGAGTGATCATCACCATGTTGATTAATATTGGCCCCACAATATGGATGTTTGGCAGACTTGTCTTGGTAAGTGGTGTTCTCATTGCTATTATATGGGAGATAAATGGTCACATGTTCATTCTTAACCTTATTTTAAGTGAAGAAAAGACAAGGAGATTAAGTAAATGAGATTCACTGCTCTCTTACAGCAATTTTAAAAAATGTTAAATGTCTAGACTTTTAACACTGGGCCAATATAAGTTAAGGGACACTGGCTACTGTGATAAATGCCAGAACTCAGTAGGTTCACCCCATCATAGTTTTTTTTTACCTGTGGTCTAGGTAGGTTTTCCTACTAGCAGATGGTTCTTGGGGATGCAAGCTCCTTCCTGTTTGTGGTGCTGCACCCCAGGCCTCACATCTTTCTTTGGATCATCAGGAAAGCCCACAAGCTCCTCAAGACCCCAATGGTGGGAACAGAGCCACATAAGCCACAGGGGACTGTGACCTCCACTCAGGAGTGATTCCACAGTACAGGTGAGGGAGCTTGAATATTGATGGACACTTGGCTATGGGGCACTCATTTTCCTTTTATGTTATAATGGTAAAAAATTCAGTAAGTCCAAAAGAATAAAATAGACTGCAAGCCACCACTTCCCAACCTCCGCATGCCTCTTTCCCAGAGGCAACCACTGTTAAGGATTTCTTGTTATTCTTTCTAAATATTTCTATGCATACAGCAAGAATACCATATACAAACATGTATCCAGTTTATTGTTGTATCAAGTCAGGTGATCCAAACAAAATGTCGCACAGCTTTTCTCTACCTAATATTTTTGTCATACCTCTGGAGGTCACATGCATCCATGTAGGTAAGCTCTGTGTGACAAAGTGTCCCCCTAAGGGTGCCTCCAGAACACACCTGCCCAGCCCCTCTGCTCACAGACCACTGGGCCGTTTCACCTTTCTGCCATCATAACTGATGCGGCGAGGACCCTTCCTGTACCTGCGTCTCTGCGCGCCTCTCTAGTGTGTGTATTGGGTACGTTACTGGAATGGAACTGCTAGATCACAAGGTAAACGTGTTCAAAATTTGGTTTGATGGTGGCAATTATCCTCCCAAAGATACGTCCCTGTACATTCCAAACCACAGTGTGACAGCTTCTGTTTCTCTTTACCCCTCACAACTGGGGTTGATGAAATATTTTCAATCTTTTCCCATCTGATGGGTGAGAAGATGGTACTAAGCTGCTAGGACCTGCATTTCTTTAGTTATTCTTGATGCTGAGGGTTTTTATCCATGTGTTTTGGCTGCTTATGTTTTTTTGTTTGTTTGTTTGTTTGTTTTATAAACAGCCCATTCATATCCTTGGTTCATTCTTTAGTTTTATTTTTCATATAATTTGTAGGAGTGTTTTGTGCTTTAAGGAAATAGGGCCTTTGTATACAGTGTAAATTTTTTTTTCTTGCCTGTCACTTGTGTGTATGTGTGTTAGTTTTTATTTCCATGAAGGTGCTTTTTTGGCTGTATAAAATTTAAATAAATTATGTAGTCATATTTGTTGATCTTTTATAGTCTGTAGGTTCTATTCATGTTTAGTGAGGATTTTTTTCTATTCAATTTTTTTCTAGTTCCTTTATGCCTTGTTTTTAATATTTGACTCTTTGGTATCTTTGAAATTTATTATGCTATAAAAAACAAGTTAAATATCCAACTTTTGTTTTCCCTAGAGCTGTTATTTATTGAGTATTTAACCCTCTAACTTGCTGGCAGCTCCATTTTTGAGTTTGTGAATAGAGCCTACTGGTAAGGTCAGCTTGCCATGTCCCTGCACAGACAGCTCGGGCCTGCCCAGCAGGTGGCCCACTGGGGGTGGCTCGCACACTCTGCTCAGTGCTGCTGGACTCTCGGTCAGGGAGGGGCCATCGGGGGAATGAGAGCTGCAGCCCTGCCTGCTGGACCCTGTTGCTGAACCCTGTTCCATCCTGAGTGGTGAACAGGTGCCCCTGGCTCCTGCACACTCAGCCCCTTGGTTCTGTGGCCTGTGTGCCCACTGCTGACAGTGCCGCTCCTCTGGGCGGCCTGCTACGTTTTTGCCATCATTGGGATGGAAGTGTTTCGTGGCAAAGTCTGTTTCTTTGACCCAAATCTCACCACTCCTTATACCCTGGTGTGTGGGAACATGGCCCTCAAGGACTCGCTGTTTGCCTAGGGCCAGAACTGGCAGAAACAATTTCAACAACCTTGCTTCTGTACTAGTTGTGCTCATGGAGCTCATGGTGATCAACTAGTGGCATGATATCCTTTGGGGGGAGGTGCTCAGATGCACAGGTAGCTGCTGCAAGCAGTGCTGAAAGTCACTCTTGGTCAGAGGTTGGCCATGGTATCCTTGAGCTCCAGAATAAGAGTTTCTGGAAGATTCAGTTTCTTAGCTTTCAACTCCTGGCTGAAGGTTTCACCCTCATGACTCACCAGGTGGCAAAGTTGTACTTCATCAGCTTCTATGTCATAGCTATAATCCTTGTTGTGAAGTGAATTTGTTCCTCTGCTTTGTCAGGTTAGGTCCCCTCTCAGTATGCTTAAGTACAAGCACTGCCCTTACCCTTGCTCTGCCCCACATCTATCTATCTGCTAGACCCTAAGGCACTGAACTGAGGAGCTCTTCCTTTTGTTCATATTCGTGCTCCTCACAGTGTTGGCCAGTGCCACATACATCATTGTATAGCACATATCTCACAACCTCCCGATTGTTTGGGGCAGACTCTGGGTCCTGGCCAGTGCCCCCACCCTTCCCTCCTGGGATTGGATTACATTTATAATAGCCCTGCGAGCTGTGTCCACCCTCTGCTCCAACCCACCCACCTGCTGGGATGCATTAGAATCGAAGACAGTCAGTTCTTCATTGTCCAGCTCTGGTACTTCCTTGTCTTGAACAGGTCTAAGGCATATGTGTCTCCTGGAAAATTTCCTTCAGTGGTTCCAGTTCCATCCTGCCTTCCTGCTGGGGAAAGCTCATTCACTAAAAGCAACTGTGACATCTCACCTTCCAAAAGGCTTTCCTTTCTGCTTAAGAGCTTCTGGTTCCAGGTCCTTGGGTCCTCATAGACATGTATCTGAGTCCCCAATCACTGGGATTCTCTCCCAGAGCTGTGTTCTGGTTGGGGCCTACAATTTTTCGAATGACAGCTCAGCACCAGTGCCTTCCTTGTTACATCAGGGCTGCATCAGCCTCTCACCATCTGCAGACTTTGCCTCGACCATGTCCTCCCCGAAGGGTGGGAGGAGAAACCCTGTGGTGTCTATCATCAGGCTGCTTGTCCTACATGGCCTGAATGAAAGATGCAGTGGGAACAAGAAAGAAATGCCCCCTGAGTGGCTCATAAGAAGGCTGCCAGAGGCTGGACAGGCTAAAGCAAGAAAGTGAAAAGGCTACAGGGGTTTTTCTGCTCCTGTGCTCTCAAAAGCATGGGGATGCTATGACTGCCCTGGTCTCCCTCATTATAATGATTAAGTCAGGAATGGCAAATGGTGAAGGGTCTGAGGGTCTCCCCTCCTGGCATGCTAACAGGTTAGTCTGCATGTATGTGCCACAGACATCCACTGAGAGAAATAACACCTTGAGTCAGAGACAAAAGTAGTTTATTACTTGATACAAACTTTGTTTCCATTCCCTGGACTCTAAACCCCATTGAGCCTGTCAGAGTGGGTTCCACTGCTGGGCATGGTGGGGGAACTCCCATCCACGTGGGGCTATGGATGGCCTGCCCACCATCCCCTTCAGAGAGAGAGTGAGAGTGACTTGATTTCTACTTTGATATGAGCACATCTTAGAGGAACGAATGGAGAGGGCTTTGTCTTTGCTGCCTTGGACTGTTTATAGAGGGAGGTTTATTGTCCTGGAATGTCTCCTGGGACAGAGACTCCTAAGTTGACTCTTCATGCCTTTGCTCAGAGGACCCACACTGAGCAGGGACCTGAGATATTCCTGGAATATCATCTTTCAGCAATGATTTGGCCCCAAATTCACTTTAAAATAAATTGCTTTTCTTTCAAGTACTCGTAATTTAAAGAGGATGTATGGGAAGATGACTTTCCATGTGAATGAAAGTTGTGTCTAGTCTTTGAGAGGGGTTTTGTGTCATATATATATATTCTTACAACAGAAGGTTTTTTACTTGGGCTCAGATGCTCCTTGGAGCCAGGATTCCCCATCACCTGAACCACTGCTGACTCTACCTTATACCCTCTACCTCTTACTCTTTCTCAGTATCTTCATAGCATTCTTCTTGGAGGCATTATTTGTGGCATATTCATTTTAAAAATGTGAAGTGGAAACTGCTATTGAGAAGAGGATTCAAGAATTCAGCATAAAAATAAAAAAGTGAGTGGTGTGTTCCTTGACATCACTCATAGACATTTAGAAGTGGAAGGTGTAGGAAATGTCCTGATTGTGTTTAATCCCTGTGTACCCCATGGTGCCAGCTGGTTCTGTGTTCCAGTTCTCAGGGACGCTCACTGACTAAATGTGAGCCCAGGATGTGGCTAGAGAGTAACCAGGACCATGGCCAGAAGGACATAGAAGTGACTCGGCTCAGAAACCTGATCTTGTTCACCTTGCCTCTTCCTCCTTGAATGCCAGACATGCAGGGTGGGAAGCTCATTGATCACATGGATGCCAAGGACAGTGACTTTAGTGGGGATGATGGAGACAACAAAAGAAAGGTCTTGAAAGGATTGTACTTCACAATTGCAACTAAAAGTAAGTTCGAACTCAATGCAAAACTTTCTCCAACCCACCCTCTTCATAGCAGCCAGTGAGAAGTGTCCAAAATGCAAATCTGACTCAGCAGCATCTCCTTGCTCAGGGATAAGGACAGGCTTCCTGACGTAGCTCCTGAGGTACATGCCTGGTTTCCTTCAAAGCTCAGCCTGTCCCCTTCCCCTGTGAGCGCCATGCCCCTGCCAGCCTTGAATGTCTTGCTCTGCTGCTGGGTCCTGCCATTGAGCTTTGTAAATGCTGCTTATCCCTGTCTCACTCTCAACATTTCCCCCACTTTTAGTGCATGTCAGGGACATGTTCATCACTGAGTGTCTATTAGGTTGCCCTCTGTCTTCCTTGTGGGTTTGAGGCTCCTCGTGTGCAAAGCCGTGTCTTCTTTCTTCTCTGTTGTGTGCCCAGGTCCAACAGCGTGCCTGGGTCATGGGGCCTTCACAACTATTTGTTTAATCACTTTATTAATTCTTATGAACTAACAATTGGCTGGGTCAGCTCAAACCCTCTGAGTGTCAGTTGGTACGTTGGCTGTGGTTCCTACCATAAACTCAGACTGAAGAATGCAGCATGGATTGCTGGCGGGGTGGTGTTGAGCGTGCTGCCCCAAGGAGGTGGTTGTCCTCCTCTGCCCTCACAGAGGACCCTCTCCTTGGTCTCTAGAGCTTGCAGTGTCTGGGGAGCCTGGTGGGATCAGCGCCAGGAGAAAGGAGTGACTCTTCCCGATTTGTTCATCTCTCCTTTCACAAAGCATCTGACTGCCATGCTCAGAGCATTGTCTTTAGCTCTGAAGCCATCTTTCAGAAAAGCCCAGCTCTGCCCAGACTGGATGCCACTCTCTGATCCAAACACATGCAGCTTCCACATGCCTCTGACCATGGACACCTTGCTGCAGCAGATGTTCAAGTCTACAATTACTCCAGAGGATGAAGGCACTGACTTAAATGAGATCCTGAACCTTGTCTCCAGTGATATGTATCTCAAAAATCCCATTTTTGAAGAGTGCATTATATGCACTTGTAAGTGTCCACAGCTAAAAACCAAGCTAAGCTGTGATCACCTTTTGCATATGCTGTTGAGAGATTTTCTTTTTCTGTCCTGGTTCCCCTCTGTGTTTTGATAAGCCTGTGAACGGGCCTCACCTCTTTTGAATCAGCTGAAAGATGTGGAAAATTTGCCTCTGCATTCCCCAGTTGGGGTCATCCTTAGGTCTCGTCATGGAAGTGGGGAGAGGAAAATTTATGAAGAGATTATAAGAGGCACTCATTATGCACCTGAATGTACATGTGTAAAGTCTTTTTAGTGGGTATATAAAAACTTTCATTTGTTCTTATATGGTATTTTGCTATTCTGTAAACAAATACTATGTTATAGTGTTCCATAAATGGATTTTGAATATTTGAACATGATAAAACATATGTTCTACTACAGTAGCTTTTAGATGCAGTATTTATTCAAAATAAAGAAAATGTGATTGTGAAAATAAAATTCTGTCTAAGTTACTTTTTGGGGGGGGAAGGCTCACAAATTAAATTACAATTCTAGCAATATTTTGAATAATTCACTCTGAAGTCACTTTCCCCAGGTGGAAATTTCTGAGCATAGTAACATAACATGCTCCTTCTGGGAAATCAAAAATAGTTTAGTTTATTTTATTTAAAAAAATGTAATTATAGTAAAATACATTCATGAAGTTTATCATCTTAACCATTTCTAAGTGTACAGTTCAGTTGTATTAAGTATATTCTCATTGTTGTTCAACTGACCTCCAGAACTTTTTCATCCTCTCAGATGATTAAACACTAAGTCCCCACTCAGTTTTTAGCAACTGTTATTCTACTTTTGGTCTCTATTAATTTGATTATACTAAATCACAATTGCATTTTTTATTAATGTTCACTTGACATATAACATTAGTTTCAGGTAAACAACATAATGATTTGATAGTTGTATACACCTGTGAAATGATCACTATAATAAGTCTAGTTACCATCCATAATCATAGGGTTACAAAAAATTTTTTTTCTTACCATGAGAACTTTTGGGATTTCCTGTCTTGGCAACTTTCACATATACACTACAGTATTATTAACTTTAGTCACTATGCTGTATACATTATATCCCCAGGGGTTACTTATTTTGTAACTGCAAGTTTGTACCTCCTGACCTTTTCACACATTTTGCCCAATCCCAACCTTTCTCTTCTAGCAATCACAATTCTATTCACTAATGATTTTTGTTTTGTTTGTTGATTATGTTTTTTAGATTCCACATATAAGTAAAATCATATAGAATTTGTCTTTTTCTGTCTGACTTGTTTCACTTAACGTGATTTCCATGTTGTCAAAAATAGAAAGATTTCTTTTTTTAAAAATGGTTGAGTAGTATTCCATTGTGTGTGTTTGTGTATCACACCTTTTTTTTAAAATTCATTTATCCATAGATTAACACTTAGGTTTTTTCCCTTATCTTGGCTATTGTAAATAGTGCTGAAATGAACATAGAAGTACATATATCTTTGCCAACTAGTGTTCATATTTTCTTCAGATAAATGACTACTAATAAAGTAGCTGGATCATATGGTAGTTATAGTTTTAATTTTTGAGGAATCTCCATTTTTTTTTAGTGGCTACATCAGTTTACCACCAATAGTACTCAACAGTTCCCTTTTCGCTACATCCTCTCCCACACCTGTTACATCTTGTCTTTTCTATAGTAATCATTCTAACAGACGTGAGGTAGTGTCTCATTGTGGTTTTGATTTATGTTTCTCTAATAGCTAGTGATATTGAGCATCTTTTATATATGCCTTTTGGACATTTTATAGTTTTATTTGGAGAGATGTTTATTTATATTCCCTGCATTTTTTTTTTTTTGCTGTTGAGTTATATGAGTACTTTATAAGGAATACTAACCCTTTATCAGATATATGATTTGGAAAGATTTTTCTCCCATTTGTTATATTTCCTTTTCATTGTATTGATGCTTTCCTTTACTGTGCAAAAGTTTTTTAGATGTAGTCCCATTTGTTTAGTTTGGCTTTTGTTGCTTTTGCTTTTGAAGTTGGATCCAAAAATTCATTTCCAAGACCAATATCAAGGAGCTTATCATCTATGTTTTTTTAAGGAATTTTATAGTTTTAGATCTTGCATTCAAAACTTTAATCCATTTTGAGGTAATTATTGTGTATGTTATAAGATAGTAGTTCAGTTTTATTCATTTCCATGTGACTGTCCAGTTTTCCCAAAACAACTTATTAAAGAGACTCACTTTTCTCCATTGTTTATTCTTGTTCCTTTGTCATAAATTTATTAACCCTATATATGTGGGTTTATTTCTGGGCTCTATTTTGTTCCATTGATATATGAATCTGTTTTATGCCAGTACCATACTGTTTTGATTCCTAGAGCTTTGTAATATAGTTTGAAATCATATACGAGGGTGGAAAATTAATTTAACGAACTTATTTTAGAAAAAGTGCTACATACCTTATTATTGAATATCACTGTGGTCACTTCTGAAGTACTCCCCTTGGGAAGCTATGCACTGATGCCAGCACCTAGTCCACCCTTCAAAACAATATTGGAACTTTTTTTTTCTGAAATGGCCATCACAGCTTTTATCATACTAAAAATCTAGCAATTAACTTCACAAACTGGCCACCATGTGCTTACATTGACAGTATAGAATGACACCTCACTGAGTTGTTTGTACAGTGTTGACAATGTAAGTGTATGGTGGCAAGTTTGTGAACTTAACTGTCAGATTTTGGGTACAACAAAAGCTCTCTATCTCTCACTCACTCTCTCTCTCTCTCTCTCTCTCTCTCTCTCTCATACACACACACACACACACACACACACACACACACACACACACACACACTGTCCAGGAAGTATTCAGCCATGTAACATAAAAAAATAGAGGCATTTATGACTGAATTTTTTCTGGATAGCCCTTGTGTATATAACAGTTTAGTCACATCCTCAAAGACCACTGTTTCTTAAAAAATTAGTAACATTCTTTTATAGCCAGAGCTTCCCCTAACAATGTCCAGAGAATGATGGTCGAGAATGACAGCACTTGATAAGGGGTGTTATGTGTATAGAAAGGTCAAATTGTGTCTGGGTTTTTGGTCAGATTAATTCAGTACTGACTTGACATCTGTTCAATGACTGGGCTGATGAATGAATGGGTTGGAATTGTCATGGAGGCCTTTCTGGCTATGGAAGCCAGGTGACAGCAAGGTGTTCCAGACCTGGGTGTCATAAAATCTTCCTGAGTGGAATATCAAAAGCTTTTTATTTCAAGCCTTTTCTACCTGGAAACATTCTTTTTATGAGTATTCAAAAACACAAGTAGAAAGAGATTATTCATTTAGGGCAATTGACCAAATCTGTCTGTCACTGAAATCATATTATCCATGATTACGTTCAACATTCCAAACAGAAAGATTTCATCCTTTCCCCTAGTTCTTTCCTCCTTATCTGGAGAGATCCCATGAAATAGTAAGAAGTATGAAACTTTGTGTGTTATAGGTATTCACCATAAATGTATTGAATGAATGGCTGAAAAAGAGAAGCGGACCAGACAAAGGGAATACTTTCCTGAACAGAAGATCAGGAAGACCATGTGATGTGTCCCTGCATCAACATAATCACTGGCAGAGCAGCTCTTGAGACCAGGTAAACATCCAACCAGTAGATTTTTCTAACTTGCCTCTCAGAGCCATCAATTCCATCCTTGGTGCCGCTGTAGTTGTGGAGTGCATCCTGAGGTCTAAGGAGACCTTGATAAGGGTCTTACCTCACTACAGGCTCATTTCACCTGTTGGGTGGAGAATAAGTTATTTCTCAGGCAAACTGACTATAGACAGAAATACACATTTTATTTTTGTACCAGAACCACCCACTGTAGAAATTTCACTCTGATGAGGTAATAAAAAATAAGGGGTTGCTGGTATTCTTATGTACACTTAATATAAATCCTGAATCAAGTAAATCAACTTAAGTATCAAGTACTTTAGTATACTCTAAAATTAAGAGCACTCAGCCATAGTTGAGTGAGGGTTTCTATTCTCTTTAATCTTATACTGGGTGGATCTTCTCTGCAAAATAGTCAGTCTGAATTGGAGACCAAATTTTTTCACTGTGCAGAAGAAGAGAACTAGTTTCCATCCTGAGGTATCCCCCTCATTCACAAAGTGGATGGAAGGAATCAAATTGATTGAATTGGGAAGGGAAGCAAGGGCAAAACGGGCTTCAGAAACATCCATTCTGTCACTAGATGGAGCCATAAAGATCTCTTAACACTGAGTTTTTCTGGATGAAATACCCACAAAAGGAACAGAGCAAGCGATGTGATCTTCTGTGTCCTGACTCCAAGGAAAATTATGTAGGGCCATATTGTCTAACATGAGTAATGAAAGCATTTGTTTTTTTAGTATCAAGTAAATAGAGATGAATAAAGAATGAATATTCTCAACCTGTACTACATACCCTTCTCCAGAGATGGTGATTTTAGTTCTGCTATTCATATGATCTAGATAGTCTTCTATTTATTTTCATACACTTACAACTTACATAAATATAGAGTTAGAAAGCAAATTTTATTATTATATTTAGTTATATATTTTTTAGCTTTTTATATTTTAGAGATTAGAGGGTAACTAAATATATACCTGTCCCATTTAACTATAATTATCACATAATCTTCTATGTAATGAATGGTTGATAAGTTTTGAGGCATCCCAGTTGATGGGCACGAATAATGCTTTCTTTATTGTTGGTAATACAAACTGTGTCGTGTTGAATAATCTTTACAAACTTCTGTGGATATGTACTCATTTTTGCCATTTAAGTTCATTAGATATATAATTAAATGTTGGTGCTAATGGCAATGTCATTTTCGAATTTGATGTAAGCTAACGGCCAAGTAATTTTTTTATGTATTCAGTGTGATTTCCCTACAAAAGTCTTTCCAAGTTTACTTTCTAATCCACATGGTCTGAAAGTGCCTGGAAGCCTTCCCCTTTTCCAACACCCCTAGTCCTGTGTGTCCTGCCAGGAGATGCTGTGGAGTTTAGGAGAGAAACCATAGCTTCAAGGGAATGTTAGACACATCTAAATATTTTCTGGCTTCTCATTGCTTCTCTTACTTTGATTACAGCTTTAACCTTAGGCACAAACAATCCAGATATACTTCAATGTTTAATTGTTTAAAAACCTTGGTACTTTTCTTCTATGAAATACTACTCAACAATACAATAGAAGTATTGATACATGCAGCAACATGGATGAATTTTATGAGAGTTATACTGGATTAAAAAATTCAAACCCAAATGTTACATATTTTGATTGCACTTAAATGCCACTTATGAAATGGCAGATTTATAGAAATGAAGTACAGGTAACAGATTAATGGTTGCCAAAGTTTAAGGTGGGGGTGAAACCTAAAGGGAGGTGATTGTGAATATAAAAAGGCAACCTGAAGGATGCTTGTTCTGATGGAAAGATGTATCTTGAACTGTGTCAATAGTTCTGGTCTGAATCAAACCCTGTTTTGTATTGGGGAACCTGAGTAGAGGTACATGAAATCACATTTTATTATTTTTACAGCAGCATATAAATCTAAAATTACTTTAAAATAAAGTTAACTGAATGTTAAAAGGGTGACATGTATATAGCATATACTCATATATGGAGTACTCAGTATATATTAAAAAATAAAACATTATTATCAAATGTGATCATTCCAGAAATTGAATGCTAATTCAATATTTTAAATGAAAGTAATTCACCATATTAACAGATTTAAGAAAAACAATATGACTATCTCAAAAAATAAGAATCAGAAAAAATTCAACATCCAGTCATTGTGTGTACTCTCATTACAGCAAGGTTAGAAGATAACTTCCATTAAATTTTAGTAAAGCTGACAGCTAACAGCACACTTCATAGTAAAACACAGCTTCCCTTTGAGATCTGGCACTTGCAAAGGATGCTGTCACCACACCCGAGAGGGGGATACTTCAGTAGTGGCCCAGAAGGGGACCACTAGGAGGACTCCTGGAGGGATTTTAAGCTAGAGAACGGTCAAGGAGGTCATCATTTAGAGGAAATGCAGGCATTCCAAGTAATGACTTAGTGCACTTGCCTGCAGTCCTAGAAGACAAAGCCAATTAGAATCCTCCCTGGCATAGGGGCAGTCATGTGGGGCTGTGCTTGCTGGAGGACTGAGGGAAGTCTGTGGTCAGCAGGTCCTGAGGTGCTCTGCCCTCTTGGAACCCTCCCCTCAGTGGGGAGGTTCTGTCATCTCCTGGTGGCTTCTGGTGTCCAGCCCTCCTGAGTCCCTGCAGGGATCCTTTTACATGGAGCTTGAAATTACCTGCTTTAGGTGAGTTACTGTTTAGCGGTTATTTATTGGCCTCTGTGCCTTTCTTACTCCTCATCTTCTCTGTTCATTTTCCTGGGTTATTTGTACTTTTGCTATATTGATTTTAAGGGGTTTTTTAAAAAGATATTCTATAAATTAATCCTTTATTGGCCTCTTTCTCTTGTCAATACTTACTTATTAGTCCAGTCTTGTTTAACTTTATTTTCTTGCTGATTGACAGTAATCATTTGATTTTGTGTATTGAAATTTGTTTACTAATTATAATCATTTTGGATTACAGTGAATTGTCCATGTATCTGGAAGTGCTATTCACATATACTAATGTTGTTATTGTTTAAAAATTTATCCTTGTGATTTTTTTGTTTCTTTTTTCTTGCTTTACTGCCTTGACTATACCTTTCAATATAGTATTAAATAGCAGAAGTAATAGAAGCCAGCAACTTTGTAAATTTCAGCTTCCAGGGAAAGAGCTTTCAAGAATTCTGGGTTAATTATGATGTTTGCTTTATGTTTATTTAGAAAAGAATTCATATAAAAAAGTGTCTTTCTTTTATGATTTTGCTTAGTTGTTCTTATGCCTAGATGTTGCATTTTTAAATGTGTTTTTACAAAACTTTATTCTAACAAACCATATGATTTTTCTCCTTTTATTTTTCTACTAATGGAATGTTTTATATGATTTATTATTGAATTTTAACTACCCCTGCTTGTTCTAGTGTATTCCACATAGTATTAATCATTCTGTTTTCCTATATGGCTTAATTCACATATTTCTGTTTATGAAAGCCATGCTCTTTATTTTGCTTGGATTTAAATTCCTGGTAGGATTATAGTGTCACTGTAATGGTGCCCTCACTAAAGAAGTTTAAAAATATTTCCCTTTTTTCTCTACATGGAGTAAACCTGGAAAATTAGGTATTTTCTTATTTTTAATTGAAATATTTTATAATGCCAGGCTTAGAGATTTTAATGTGGAAAGTTCATTCTTTTTGTTAGTTAGTTTAACTTTCTAACAGCTGATTCAATTTATTTAGTAGATATGTTAGTTTCCCTATTTTATGTTATTTTTGAGTGTGTCAGTTTGGTACATTGATTTTTTTTTCACAGCATGGTGAATTTTGATCTCTATGTTCTAAATAGTAGTCCTACGTCTTTCACAAAATCCTCTAAGTATCTTGTTAAGGTCTAAGGACTGTGTGAAGAAAACATTTGATTTCTGATACTGGTTATTTCTGTTTCTTCTCTTGTTCTTTTTCTTAATCAGTTTTGCTAGTAGTTTATTAACTTTGTTGTTATTTAAAAACCATTTAGCCTGATTTGTTTCTCTTGTATTTTGCTCTTTTATTGATTCTTATGCTTATTATTGCTTTTATTCTGTATTTTTTCAGTTGATCATTGTTTTTACGTTTTTGATATAAAAAGTAATAAATGATTATCTTTCTTCCATCCTCATACATTCGTTTAAGGCTATACATAATTTCCTTCTAAGCATAAATTTAGCTGTTTTCTCTTGTCTGCCCTAGTGTGTTTCCAAATCCCATAGGTATAAGCTATGTCTGCCTCACAGTGTCTCCAGCCCAGGTGCCTAGAACCATGCCAGCCTTCATATCTCTAATCCCTTATACCCTCTCATACAACTGCAGTCCACATCTGCCATCGTGTGTTATCAGCATTTTATTTTTTATCCCTTCTGTTCAATCCAGGTCTCAAAAGTCTTCATTCATTGTTCTTGCAGCTCATGCCAACCCACGAGTGTCCTTCTCCTGTGCCTAAAACCTATGTCATGCAATTAGTGTCACTCTCCCCTGTGCCTGCAGCACATATCTTTCCTTGAGTTTCTCTATCTCCTATGCCTGCATCTGATTCCAGACCTCACCTGCCTCACTCCATGTGTTTGCTCCCCATTTCTTCTCTCAAGTGTATCTGTCTTTTGTGTTTCACCCTGTATCAGCTGTTTGTCTACATTCTCTCTGTCTCCAGTCCATCTAGACAACCAACATTTCCCTTCACTATTCCTCTAAACCCTTTAGAAATTCTTGTGTTCTTCTCCCTCTGTACAGACCTTGTGTGCCTCAAATGCCACCACTCACTGTGCCACACTTGGTTGTTGTTCACCTATTGAAGGTTATGTTGGGTCTTTCCTGGTTTTAGCCTTCATAAATAAAGCTGATTTATGTATTCTATTAGTGTTTTCTTACCTAGATGTATATTGTCACACCAGTTGGCTTAATACTCTGGGGCACTATTGATGCACCTTATGGTGACACTATGCTTAACTTTACAAGAATCTGGCAAGATTCTCTTCTTAAAAGTTGTACTGTTCGTATTCTTCTATGAAAAAAATGAGATTTCCTGTAACCACAAACTTATTATCTGCAATTAGTGTTTTCAGTTTTTGGTTTTTAGACCTTCCAATAGATCGGCAGTGTATCTCATTGTCATTTTAATTGGCTCTTCCCTAATGCACAATGAATTTCATTTTACACTGACTCATCAATATTGAGCAATTTATATATGTACATTTCCTATGTGTACATATTCTCTAGTAAGGTTTTATTCATATCTTGGCCACTTTATTTTAAGTTGGGGAGTTTTTTTTCTTATTGTGGAGTTTTACTAGTTCTTTGATTATTTCAAATGCAATTTCTTTAATTTTTCCATTTTTCAATGATGGTATATATAATATGTTAGTTTCAGGTGTCAAACATAGTAATTAGACATTTATATAACTTACAAAGTAATCACGCTAATAAGTCTAGTACCCATCTGACATGAGGCATAACCATTACAACACTATGGGCTATATTCCCTATGCTGTACACATATCCATGATTATTTTGTAACTACCAATTTGCACTTCTTAATATCCCCTCTTTTTCACCCATTCCCCAACCCTTCTTCTATTTGGCAGCTATCAGTTTGTCCTGTGTATCTGAGCTTGTTTCTGTTTTGTTTATTTTGTTGTTTAGATTCCATATATATAATAAGTGAAATCATTTGTCTTTGTAGGTTTAACTTATTTCACTTAGCATAACACTTTTTATGTCAAATCTTCTTTATCCAATTGTTTATTAATGGACACACCATATCTTGGCCATTAGAAAAAGTGTTGCAATGAACATATTTATATATCTTTTTGAATTAGTCTTTTGGATTTTTTTTTTTTT
>PVJL010013384.1:0-32525 GCA_004026885.1 Lyroderma lyra
AATAAAAATGAATTAAAACAAACAAACAAACAAACAAAAAACCCCAAACCTGGCGTACAAAACCCACCTCTGGGAACGTCAAAGACCTTAGTGACATGCATGTGTATACGGCCTCTTGCAGGACAGGCTTCTCTGTTAGGCGAGTGTTCTAGGAGCCCATCTGTATCCGTGTACCTGCCCGCACTGTCGTGAGAGGCTGCGTTCAGCTTCAGTGAAAGTATTTTGGAGACTCTGTCAACGTGTTTGCCCATCTCGTGATGGATGATTTACACCGACAACATGAGGCATGACAGCACACCTGCCCACACTGCACTGAGTGTTCAGCAGTTTTTGACCAAAAACGGCCTGACCCCCGTGCCCCACCCTCCCTATTCAACTGATCTCTCCCTGAGCGACATTTTTGTTTGTTTGTTTCTTCAATGAAGGAAGTCCTCAAAGGCAAACGTTTTGCCGATGTGGAAGAGGTGAAACAGAACAGCAGAAGCACTCAAAGGCGTCAAAACGGTTTTGAGCCATGGAAAAAGTGTCTTGATAGGTGGACTGCATCAAATGGAGAGTATTTTGAAGGTGACTGAAGTTTAACCATGTAAACATAAATACACAATTTTTTTTATAAATCAACTTTGTTATTTTTTAGGGGAGGTTCCCTTGTACAAGGTGCTCTGACATGGCCCAAAGAGTGCTTTAAAAAGTGAAAATGTCCATCTTGACACTCTTTCCCCCTCTTCTTAGTTCTGAGCACCTGGCACTAAGTTGCCTAACTGCCGGGGTGGTCAAATGTCAGTGTTGATCAGGTGGTACCATCTCCAGGTATGACTCCAACCTTGGCTGTTTCAGGCATTTCCAATCTTAGGACCTCTGTCAGCATTCAAACACTCTGTTAGCACTTCATTAGCAAGTAGGCATTAATATCTAATGGTTCAGAAGTTATGGAGTGATGCAAAGTCATGTGGATTTGAGGTCACTTTCTTTTTTGCATTTAAAAAAAATGTTTTATCATGAACATTTCCAAACATACTTAAATATGAAAGAGGATAAGAAGTTTCGTCTTCAGTAATGGCAGACTGGATAATTCAGACTAAACCTCTCCCTTAGCACTAGAGAAGCTGGACATGACCTAAAAGATAGCAGTTTGAAGGTATGGGAGAGTTAACAAGGTCTGGAAAACGTCAGAATGCTGAGCTCCAACCAAAGAAGGAAGCCTAGAGAGATGAGTCTGGCACTGGGGGGCGAGTTTGACCATAGACGTATCTGCTTATTTCAAGAGGCAGAGGCCAAGAAGCTGAGGGGAGCTTATAAGGCTGGGAGATAAAATCTGAGGGTACAGCAAGTAATGGAGATCATTAGACCCCACTCCATGTTAGAGTGGGGACCCAAAGGACTAGAAATAAGGGTGAGCCAAATATATACAAGGACTGTCCAGAAACTATCCTGCCACGTAACATGAAAAATAGAGGCATTTATGGCTGGATTTTTTTCCCGACAGCCCTCATATGCCATCCTTCGTAGGAACTGACCACTTGTAGAAAAATGAGATAGACAGACTTTTATTACTAGATATTCAAACTTATAAAGCTACCGTCAGTAAGACAGAGTGGAACTGGCAAGAGGATAGACAAATAGGCAAAAGCAACAGAATAGGAAGCTCAGAAACAAACTCAAACATATGCAGACACTGCAATTTTTACGAAGATGGCACTGCAGACCAGGAAAAAGAATGGTGTGTGTGTGTGCGTGTGTGTGTTAAATAGCTGGTGCAGGATATACATACAGGGAAAAACATGAACTTTGACACCAAGCCAAACAATCAATTCCAGATGGATCATGGACCTACATAGGAAACCAAAAATTTCCAGAAGATAACATAGAAAAATACCTTCATGATTGTAGGGTAGGCAAAGATTTATTAAGCAGAATACAAAGAGTACTAGCCATAAAATAAAAGATTAATAAGTTGGACTACAAGAAAATTTGGAACTTTTGCTCATCATAGGACAGCTTTTAGAGTGACAAGGGAAGCCATTGTTGAAATATTTGCAATACTTACAAATAACAAAGGGCTCATCTCTAGAATATATAGAGATATTCTCTCAAAACAATAAGAAAAAGGCAGAAGACCCCATGGTAAAATGGACAATATTCTTGAACAGATACTTCACACAAGATCAAATTTTGACAACACAACACACTACTTCCAAATAGCAACTGAATTTTAAAAGACGCCCCATGAATGCAAGACACCTAGCATATGGTCATCCCTTTCTCGTTCCATTGGTTTTGAGATTCTGTGCATTTTCTTGGACTATAAGTCCTCTGTACATGTTTGAAATTATTTGGAGAACTGCGAACAGCTGCTTTCCATAAGGTGTGCAAGGAGAAATTGTTTTAAAAAAAAAAGATTTGAGATGAGAAGGAAGAAAGAAATTTTTATCATTGGGATTAGACATGAAATTATTCAGGATACAAACACAGCTCTTTGGCAGGAGATAATGCAGGTCTGAAACAAGCCCTTCCAAGTGCTGGATTCAACCAGAGTCTACTCAGGGGTTAAACACCAAAAAATACAATCAACCAAAACACAGGACAGCCAGCTAGGTCTTGCTCAAATTCTCCACTCTCTTTATCAATACCTCATTCTAGTTCTATCTTAGCCTCAGCTACACCCACCTCTTCCCATGTCTGCCCCTAAACATACACACACACACACACACACACACACACACACATACACACGCACACGCACATTCACTTTGATATTTTCTTGCATATTATAGTCAACCAATAAGTCTATTTTATGCTAACAATCTCCAAATGTGAATGACAGTTATGCTTAGAATCATAGTGTTACCTATAATTCTAAGTCATCATCTGACTCAAACTGCCTATTTTACAAATGGTGGAACTGAGGCCCAGAAGGCAGTGGTGAGTTGCCCTGGGCCAAATATGAGCAATTTGATTGAAGACCTCCCATAAGAACTCAAGGTCCATGGGGAATTCCCTGGTGGTGTAGTGGCTTAAGGCTTCGTCACTGGCGCTGTCAGCACTGTGGCCTAGGTTCGATTCCCAGCCAGGGAACTATCCACATACAAAAAACAAAAACAAAAAAACAAACAAACAAAACAAAAACAAAAGAACTCAAGATCCTGTATGTCAGGGCTCCTTTCAGTCTACCATATTACTTCATTCGTTCAAGAATACGGTGTTTCCTTTTGGGGTGATGAAAATGCTTTGGATCTAGATAGAGGAGTAGTTACACAACAATGTGAATGTATTATACTAAATGCCACTGAATTATATACTTTGAGATGGTTGACTTTAAGTTATGTGAATTTCACCTTAATAAAAGAAATCTTTGGAAAAAGAACACAGTGAGAATTAATTATGTCAGAGCCCATCATTAATTGTACAGGAACAAATCCACTTGAACAGCATTAACCTCCAAGGCCCACGTTATTAATTCAGCCCCCCAATGTCATGGTGGTCTGCTGTACAGCGCTGGGTAAATGAGGCTCTATGTGTTGGCTTTCATCTCTTCCGTTTGAAGACCAGCTCTGTTGCTTTCCGGGCACTGTCATGTCGGGGAATTATATTTAAGCCATCCTTAACTCCTGCAGCCCACATTGATCTTTCCCTTCCCTGAAACCCCAGCACTTACAGCCTGAACCAGATGATTTAGAACTTAATTATGTTGTATCATGTGCTGTTCTTTAATTGTTTGATGTGGGATAATCTCATCTTGCCATAAGACTCTAAGAACTTGGAAGTTAGAGACTCTGTGTTATATTCAGCTATTAATGTATTCATGCATTCATTCGTGCATGCATTTAGTAAACACTTTTTACCACCAATTATATGCCAGACACTGGGGACCCAAAAGAGAGTATGTTGCATCTACCGATGACGGGTGTTCAGGGTCTATATAATTCCCTTAGGGCCTGGTGTGGCCACCACGCAGGCTTAGAGGTGAGACTATCGCAGCCCAGGTTCCCTTCTCTTAGGTCCCCTATTGGAGGGAATGGCATCACAGTTCTCAATTAGAGCATTAACTGTCCTTGCCAATCACTTTTCCATGCCCCACCTTGTCTCCGTCCCCCTGACACTCCCTGGGGCATCTCTGACCTGAGCACTGCAGTTGCTTTTGACCAGATCTCCCTTCTGCCAGCCCCACCCGCGGCTCACCGTCTCTCCTATCGCAGCCCGAAAAATGTTTCTCAAACAAACATCTGAACCCATTGCTCCCTTCTTTAAAAACTTCCCACTGGCCTCTTGGTGCCCTTAGGAGAGCCAAAGCCCAAACCCTCATGATTTTTCAGGCTTGCGAAGCCCTTTGTGATTTGCACCCTCCTGATTTCTCCAGCCACGTCTCTCCCCACTTCCCCATCGTCTGAACCCCCGCTAAAGGTTTTTCAGTGCCTCACACTGTGCCAAGCAGTCTTGGCACGTGTGCTTCCTCCTCCCTGCAGTTCTCTCCTCCCCTCCCCTTCACCCCCAGCCCCTGGGCCTGCCACCTCCATCGCGTCCTCTGAGTTTTTGCTCGGACGTGGCTTCTTTCTCACTAATCTCCATTCCTGACCTCCATCAAGAGCTCAGCGTCCCCTTCTGCTTGCTTCCCTAGTAATGTCCTTATCACACGGTATTAGAATGTTCTCTTTCTCCATCCCCTTCCTTTCATCTAGACTAATTGTTCCAGGAGGGCAGGGACTAGTTCAGCTTGTTTATAACCATCATCCCTGGGCCTGGCATCTAATAGATGCCCAGTAAATACCTGTTGATGTGATTGAATGGGATTACATTCAAGATAAAGGGGGAAAAAACCCCACTTGGATCACTACCCATCTCTGAAAAATAAGCACCATCTTCTCCCCAGATGAACGAGTTGCCGAGAACAACTCCTAGAGTTTCCTGACTTTTACCCAAAAGGACTCTCTCAAGCATATGGGGGACACTTCGCCCTACATGTGACAGTCTGAAGCAAACCTGGAGGTCCAGAGTGAAAAGGGTCTGGAGACCATGAAGACCAGTGGGAGACCTGAGATGCGGAGCCCAGGAAAGGGTGGTTTAGGGGTGGGGGAGGGGCGGAGAGCTCTGTGCAAATATTTAAAGTTGTATCTACTGAAGCAAGTTCAGGGTAGGGCCTCCTGAACCCACATGTTTTGGGCACTTGGGAGGGGGGCCTCCTACAGTGAGCTGGCACCATTCTAGAGTTTTATGTCCATTGGCTGCCATCTTGCTACACTGGGGTCAAGGGGTAGGGGGCTCAGCAGATTTCAACCACAGCAACGTCTAGCACGCATCAGGATCCTATGTGATGCGGTTCCAGTGATGCCGGAAGGCCAGGTCTCAAAAAGTCCCCTCGTGTTTGAAAGCCCCCCACCACCTTAGTTAGAGTTCCCGCCTTTCAGTCTGCAGTTAAAACGCCGATTCCCCTTAAATGGGCACCTGGTGGAGGGGAAGTGAGAGCTTCAGGACTGGGCTCCAGGAGGGTGTGCTGCGCAACTGGGGGCAGCCGCTCAGGGCCCAGCAAGGGCCAGGACAACTGTGGAAGGCACAGTCCCTACAGCAGGGGAGCTGAGGTCCTCCCAAAGCAAGGTCAGGGTCCTCTCCCCACCCTCTGCGAGGTCTAGTCCTGGCTGCTCGTGGACACTGCTCAAGCCAGGAGCCAGTGGCCAGCTGTTCTTCTGAGTGGCCTTGGTTGGTGACCAAGAGCTTTGTCGAACTCAGTGACATTTGGTCCAGGTTCCCTCCTGTCCTCAGGTAACTGTGGAAAACTCCCCAAACTTTCACTCAGGTTTAGTATACCATATTTTGCCATGTATAATGAGTGACTGTGTATAATGCCCACCCATGCTTTTGGCCCAAACTTTCAGGAAAAAATCTTTTGTTTTAATTTTTTTATTATAGTTTTCCTTTTTTTTTTCTTTTTTTAATTGTTAGATTTATTGGGGTGACACTGGTTAGCAAGAATTACATAGGTTCCAGGTGTACAGTTCTACAGTGCATCGTCTATGTGTTGCATTGTGTGCTCACCATCCAGTGTGACTTCTCCTTCCACCACCATGTATTTGGCTCCCCTCCCTCCTCTCCCACCCCACTCCCTCCTCTCCCACCCCTCCTTCTTCTCCCACTCCTTTTCCCTTCAAATTTTTATTTGTTTACATTTAAGTACTTGTTTTTTTGTATTATAAAGAAATATTAGCATTTATTTTTTAACATTATGGTACTAGAAATTTTATGGAAAAGTAATTACAAGGTACAAGAAAGTTTATGTATAAAATTTTTTTTTATTAAAAAAGCCCAATTATTGCATTCCAGGGTATTATTTTGCATACAAATATCGTTATTGAGTTCTAGAGTTACACTTTTAACTCATAAGCATAAATAAAAGAATTAACATTTATATAGAAACAGAATTAGTACCACCCATGTATAAGGCGCATCCTTATTTTTCCCTCACCAATTTGGGCCCAAACCGTGCGCATTATACACGGCAAAATACGGTATTATGGGATGCCATGCCAAGGTGGAGGCTTTTCCCACCAGGGGAGTATCTGTGATAGAAGTTTGAACTGGGAACGCCCACGACAGGCCCAGGGTTCCGGCCCCATGGTACAGAACCCCTCCCAGTACAGAAGCTGGAGCAAAAGAAGGCGGTGGCCGCACTGGGCCTCGGCAGGGAAAGGCTTGCTTTTCTGCGGGACAGAAGCTGTACTTGGCCCGGCGGAGGCAAGTGGGAGGAAGACTCCCTGCTCGCGGGCTCAGCCAGGCCAAAGACGAGGCATCGCGAGTTTGCACCGGCTGCAGCGGGGCTGGGGTGCGGGGGACGAGCTGCCCAGGTAATTCCAGCCTAACCCCCTTAATCACCTAATGGGTGTTTCAAGTTCGGCTTGTTAATACCTGCTCTTTCCTATTCCAAATTACCGCCCGCCTTCTTTTTTCCTTCTGTTTTTCCTTCTGCAGAGTCAGGGGTTTGTCACCCAGGGAGCGTTGGCAGGGAGTGTGGCTTCAGGGGGTCCTGGACTGACTCAGGTGTCCCCCGTCTCTCCCTGCTGCGTGCCCGCCCCAACGACGATGCAGGTGCTCAGAGGGGAGATGGATGGGCCCAAGAGAGATCGCATTAGGCTCCCCGCTCCGTGGGGCGTTTGCCTGCCTGGGCCTTCCCGGGCTGTAGCGTAGTTCAGGGGCATGGGGCAGTGGGCAGTGGGCAGTGGGCAGTGGGCAGCGGGCAGTGGGCGCAGGGAGGGACCGCCCAGCATGAGCCAGAGGGGCTTCTTGGGCCTTTGTCGGTGTTGTGCACAACGACTTCACGTTGTGGGTTTACATCCCTGCGGGTCAGAAACAAGGAGCCCCGTGGGGGGCTTGGCAGGTGGGAGGGGGTAAACTGGGCAAATGAAGCCGCACTCAGCTTAACCAGGGGCCAGGGCTTTGGGCTTTAAATCCCTCTTATTGTATCCCCACCACGCAGGAAGAAATGCTCAGCTGTTTAATGTCTGTCTTTTTGAGGGTAGAGACTGTGAATGAATGAATGAGTGAATGAATGAGAAAGTAATGGGGAGGGGTGTGAAACTTGAGGACACAGCTCATTTCATAAAACAGAAGCAACTAGTCTCCATTTAAATGTACATCTGTGACTACTGAAATGCTTATTGTAAAGAATGAAGTGAGAGCCACAGAAAAGAGACCCTTAGGCCCACGTAACAATTTAGTCCGTCTTGGGATAATTTGTCTATGCGTGGGAAATGCAGATTAATTACCTTTGTGCCCCAACCGACTGGTGTGGCTCTGTATTCTGATCTTGTAACAGATGTCACTTTTGATTTGCATAGGTGCGTCCTGGGTGGGGCTGTCCATTCTCAGAAGTGAACTCACAACCATTTGGAGAAAAACCCAGGGAGAGAGCGCAGTCCTGCTGGGGAGGAGTGCTGCCCTTGCGGGCAGTCCCGGGAGTGCAAAGTGGCGAGTTACAAAGATTTGACGCCGATTCTGTTGGATCACGCCCTGCGCAGACCTAAGAGCTACTCACTGTACAAGCCCACCTGGATGCACCTGTTGTCCAGGTGGGTGCAGGTGTCCAACCCCAGCTCTTCTTTGGCTCCTGATCTTTCTGTCACACCACCTGCTCTTTCCTTCTGCGTGAGGCCACCTGCTGACCCAGTGCTGTAGATTGGACCTGTCTCCCATGAATTATTCTGGAGAGTGCGTGCATCACTTTTTCATGATTGTTCAGCTTCTTTGCACCGTTTCAAGTGCAAGGGAATACCCATCACACAAACAACAGAGCAGCCCCTGCTGCCGGCCCTGTCCTACTTCCCATCAGGTGCCTGTTGCCAGCTCACCCCAGGATGACACAGGCACACCTCTAAAAGGCCACAGGTTACATCCCCTTCTGTTCCACTCAAGTTCCCCCTTAGCCTCTTTGCCCTGAGATTTATTATTCTACAGCGATTGCGTCGAATTGCATTTGAAATCAATTAGCACAGGTACTCAAAGATGAATGCTTCGGCTCTGAAGAAAGGTGATGAAAACATACCATTTAAATAGAAATCAATTTTCCTTTCATGTATTTCTTCCTTGCTGCTGCCCCCAAATTAATAGTTTTTAGATATTTGTGTGTAAAGGGGTGACTTCTTTCCCATAAACCATTTCCACCACCACCTCACCCTGCCTCCTTGCATGTGTGCCATGAGCATAATCCCCGGCTTGTGACATTTCTGCCGGTCTCCACAGAGGTACTTTCTGCCACTGTCATTTGAATAAGCACTGCAGCAGCCGGAGAGCTCGGCAGCATGGGGGGAATGCCTTCGGGCCTCTCGTGTTTTGTCAACAGCAATTATGGTGTGGGAAGCAGCCGTTCTGTTCCCATGATATTAAATGTCAGGGATGCAGACAATGAATTCCCCAAGACCCACGCAGCCATCTCTGTGCCTTGGTCCTGATCGGAAATCCTGAGTGGGACAATTAGACTCTCTATGACGAGAGAGGTTGTGGAAATGGGGTGTAAAGGAGGAGTCACTCTAGGGACTCAGAACCTTTCAAATGTCAGTATCAGAAATGTTGCAAAATAAAGAAGATGAGCAGGGACACTGGGGTCAAGTTAGCTCGGGAAGCCCTTGTCTGATTTCTATTTGTTCCTTTCCTGCTTCCTCCCTGGGATCGGAGGCATTGACTGTATTCTGAGCATTCTTCTAAGAATTTTGTACATCCTAGCTCTCTCAGATAGATCCTAGTCACTGTCATCATGCCCATTTTACAGATGAGAACACTGAGGCACAGAGAGGGAAATTACTTTGTTTGAGGTTGTGACGGTTAATTTTAGGTGTCAACTTGCCTGGGCCACAGGGAGCCCAGAAATTTGGCTGCACATTATTCTGGGTGCATCTGTGACAGTTGTGCTGAATGAAATTATTGTTGGATCGGTAGGTTGGTAGAGCAGATGGCCCTCCCCAGTGTGCACGGGCCTCATCCAATGCCTTAAAGGCCTGAACAGAATCAAAGGCTAAGTGAACTGAGGCATCAGTCTTCTTCGGCCTTTGGAACTCAGACTTGAACTTCCACCATCTTGGATCTCAGGACTGCAGGCAGCAGAACTGGGGTCTTCTCAGCCTCCACAATCACGTGAGCCATCTCTTTATAATAAACTAATAGTCTTGTTTCCTTTCGTACTTTGGCCAGCCTGAAACTCGGGTCAAATCTCTTTAGGATCTTATGCCTTTCAACTTTTTTTAAAATTAAACTTTGGATTTTAAGATAATTGTAGATGCAAAAGCAGTTGTAAGAAAAAATAGAGAGATCCCACGTACCTTTTACCCAATTTCCCCAGTAGTAGCATCTTGCAAATCTGTAGTACAATATCACAACCAGGATATTGACACTGATAACCCTTCAGTTTTTTCAAAAGAAAGAGTATGAATTGAACCTCACAGAAGGGTATGAAAGCTCTGACCTATAACTGGGAACAGTGGACACACTCACACCTGTCCTCCCATTAGAAAATGTTTCCTCTAGACCTGATGTTTAATTTTATAGTCTGAAATTTGTGTTTCCTGTGGACTACCTCATTGCATGGAAGGGGTGGTGATGTTGTTAAATAAGTGAATGAAAGAAAAACGGTGATGGTTAGCAATTTGAGATGGACTGTGTGGTTCTCTGGGCTTTCTAGGCCTTTCCTTCAAGTTGGCCTCCGTTGCTCTTGCAGAAGACTGATGTGGCCCCCACCCCTTTGAGGGCAGGGAGTTTTAAGAGAAAATATTGGACTTCTAAGGCAGTGGCCAGGCCTTCTCAGGGGAGCATTCAGACCTCTAGATCAAGAGTGTTCAACCTTTTGACTTGCCTGGGCCACAGTGGAAGAAGAAGAATTGCCTTGAGCCACGCATGAAATACATTAACACTAATAGTAGCTGATGAGCTAAAAAAAGGTCCATGCTTAATTTTCATAATGTTTTGAGAAAGTTTATGAATTTGTGTTGGGCTGCATTCACAGCTGTCTTGGGCCACATGTAGCCCACTGGCCTCAGGTTGGACAAGCTTGCTCTAGAATGGATGCAGCAGGTCTCCTGGGAGAGTTGGCAACTCTGTCCCCCATGGTGGTCACCATCCATGCACAGAGATCCAGCTCATAGTCACTCCAGCTTTTTGCCTTAGACAAGCTGTGGCCTGGCCAGGGGAAGGGAGGTGCCTGACCGAATGGTCCCATCTCAGGATTCTAGGTAAGTGTCAGACCAACGTTCCTTCAGTTCAATTACTGCAAAGTTGAAAATGTTGGTGGACCACATTGTCTTCCCTTACTGTTTTAGTGTCTGGGTTGGGAAGAATCCATTGCTTCTAGGGTGGATCGTTCACCTTCTTCACTGAGGTTCCATCCTTATTTTTTTTAAAAAGTGGAAGCAGAATGTTAAACTTTGGCTTGGCTTTCTTTAAGGGTTTTAGACATTTTTTAAAAAATGCTGGAACTTTAAAATGTGCTCGTTTAGTTGTGCTTTAAGGAACACATATTTCTCTCCTGCCAGCCTTTACCAAAGCATATTGAGTAGAGAATTTCCATCATTTCACTGCAGAAAGTAATTATTGTTCAGACTCATTTCAGATACATCTGGCACTCATTTTCTCTCTTCATCCCCCCTCATTAAAACATGTCATAAAAGGAAGGGGTTGGCACAAATGGGAAGAAAACCATCTTGCTACCCAAAGGCAGCCTCTTGCCATTAAAAATGTGTCAGGAGCCTTCTGGAGAGTGCAGGGAGGCATTGGCTGGGGTGCTGGGACTGTGAAATCAGACTGCAGAGGAACTTAAAGCTATATTCACTATAGATGCTAAAGATTGAGTCAATTCACCAGGCTCACCTTGATCTTAACTTCCAGTGAAACTGACCAGTGTATCTGGATCTAAAAGAACACGAAACACCTATATTTTACAAGGCTGAACCTATCCCAGGGCCAAGCATTGAATAAGGGGGCCCGCTGAAATGCCCTTCTGTCCCTTGCTATGTAGGCATAATCTATAACGTAAGATCAAAGCTGACCTTGTGTGGCTAAATAGAAAGACAATACCAAGACAACAACATAGAGCAACTAGAATACCTATATAGTAATGGTGAAAACGCAAAATGGTACAGCAACTTTGGAAAGATTTTGCAACTTGTTATAAAGTTAAGTATATACACCTGCCATGCAACCATGCAAATAATTACACTTTTAGGTATTGGCTCAAGAGAAATGGAAATATATGTTCATACATAAACTTATGCATTAGTCTTCCTCATCATAGCCCAAAATTGAGAGTAAATCAGATTAATAGATGAATGTGTAAACAAATTGTGATATATCCATTCAATGTAATGCTCTTTAGCATTAAAAAGGAATGAACTGCTAATATAGAGTGATATATTAATTTCAAAAGATAATGCTGGGAGACGCAACAAAATGGCAGCACGAGAGGGACCTCCAAAACACTCCTCCGGAGATTTCAAGTAATTAATCACCTATACCTCAACCAAGGACCCTCTCTACACATTGCACAATCCCAGCTAAGAAACCCACTTACTGCATTAGGGTACCTGTAGGTGGGCAATGGATTAAACAAAAGAAAAATAAAGGGAAGAGCGGGGACACAGCCACGTGGGTACCCACTTGGAACTCTCCCGCTGGGGAAGGGAGGAGAAGGAAGGTGGCAGGAGACGCTCCGGGCCTCACTTGGTCCATGAGACAGAGGAAAGGGGGCCCATAGGCGGGGTGTGAGACATCACATCCACCTCACTTTGGCCCAGGAAGTACAGACAGCTCCGCAAACTGCGTTGGCTAGACTTAACTCCAGTTCCCAGAGGAGGGGGAGTGGCTGGGCAGTGAGGAGCCACAGCTTGAATGCTGTGGCTGAGAAGGTGAAGGAGAAAGGGGGCTGCATGCGCGTGTTTCTCAGCCCACAACCAGGACCATCTGAGAGACAGCAAACAGGACAGCTGACCTCAAGGTGGGATCTGCATGCAGGGCAAACTGAGAACAGAAAGGTACACTCACATCCCAACTCCCTGCACGACACCTGGAGCCACAAGAAAAAAAAACAAAGCTGTAAACACCCCTCCCCCACAGACCTCTGCCCGCCCAGTATCAGCAGCAAACACCAAAGAAACTGCTGCTGGGAGGGTCCAGAGAGGTTGCAAATATGAGAAACCAGAGAATTAAAGAGATGGGGACAGATGACTCATCAGAAACAGAGCTCAAAGCAACGATTATAAAAATGCTTAGGAAACTGATAATTTCAACAGAGAGATAGCAAGCATCAAAGACTTACAAACCATTATAAAGGACCAGAGAGAGATGATGACCACATTAACTGAAATGAAGAACAGAATAAAAGTTACCAAACTAGATAAAATAGAAGCACAAAGCTGTGATTTGCAGGAAAAGCCAGCAGAAAACACTCATTTAGAGCAGATAGATACGAGAATCCAAAAAAATGAGGATGACTTGAGGTTCTGTGGGACAATTTTAAGCAGAAGAATATCAAAATCAGAGGTGTACCAGAAGGGACAGAGGAAAAGCAAGTGATCAAGAAATTATTTGAGGAAATAATGACTGAAAATTTTCCTAACCTGGTGAAGCAAAGAGACATAAAAGTCCAGGATGCACAGAAAATCCCAAACAAGATGATCCCAAACAAGAACACACCAAGATACATCATAGTTAAAATGGCAAAAGTTAAAGAAAAAGAGAAAATTCTAAAAACACCAAGAGAAATGTAAGTAGTAACTTATAAAAGACACCCATTTGTTCTCAGCTGATTTCTCACCAGAAACATTATAGGCCAGAAGGGATTGGCAGAAAATATTCAATGTGAGGGAAAACAAGATCTACAATCAAGAATAATGTATCCAGAAAGGCTAGCATTCAAAATTGAAGGACAGGTAAAGAGCTTCTCAGATAAGGAAAAGTTAAAGAAATACATCCCCACCAAACCAGTACTGCAAAGAATGTTAGCGGGACTCCTTTAAGATGGAAGGAGGGATGCGAGAGTGGGTAAAATAAGGGAAAAGGATGGAGAAATTCAGTTTGTTAACATAAAATCGAAAGCAACAAAGAAACAAAACTCATGAACACAGTCAATAATTTAGTAGTTACCTGAGGGTAGGGGGAGAAGGGACAGTGACATAAATATATGGTGATGGAAGGAGAACTGACTCTGGGTGATGAAAACATAATGCAACACATAGACGATGTATTGTAGAATTGTACACCTGGGACCTATGCCACTTTTTTATTAATCAATGTCACCTCAATAAATTAAAAATAAATTTAAAAAAATTAAAAATGTTTATGAAAGAATCCAGAACCAAAAATCTATGTGATTGCATTTATTAAGCTCTAAAAACAAAAACAAAAACAAATCTGTGGTGTCAGAAAGTGGAGCAGTGGTTACCTGGGCCTGGAGAGCGGGGAGTGACAATTGACTGGAAAGGGGCACAGTGGAACTTGTGGGGGTGATAGAAATGCCCCCTTAATTGATTATGGTGGCAACTGCATGGGTGTAAAAATGCATGAAAACTCATCAAATTGTCCACTCACAATAAGTGTAGTTAGTATATATAAATTAGACCTTAATAAGGTTTATTTTAAAAACAGGGTCCATGTCTCACGGTCGTGGGGCCTGAATTGCAGGACCTCAGATGGAGAAAGGACATTTACGTTCTTTTACTTCCTGCCTCTCATTGAGCAGAGACTGAGGACCGGAGACGTTGAGGTGTGCCCATCCTCCTTTGGTTTCCTAACTCACAGTACCATCTTCTTCCCAATAAATCCTTTGGATTCTCAGTCATAAAAAAAAAAAAAAATTAGGATACCCTACAATGCCAGCGTGTTCTAGAAGTGGAGGACTTAGCACGATGAAGGTCGGCGTGGAGACTTGTGTGGGCCTCGCCGCCTACCTGCAGACGTCACATCTCAGCCCTTCTCTCCCCTTCTCTCCTCCCTCTGCCCAAATCATGCACATCCTCAAGGTCAGCCTCACGGGTAAAGCCTCCTGAGGTCGCTCCCACGGGGCAAGTGAACTAGTTCAGGCTTTCTCCCCGAGGGGCTCTCAGTAGGGTGTGCACCCTTACAGAACCAGCGTGGCTCTGTCCGCGGGGGCAGCCATTTTGTTGCTTCTGGGCCTTCCGAACTTGCCCTTGGCAGCCGCCTCCTTTGTTCTCCTGCCTGTATCCGGGGGTGGGCCTCCGGGGGAAGGGAGGAACAGAGAGGGAGGACCTGGGAGACAGGGGAGGAACTGGGAGCTGACTGTGAGGTGGGGCTGGGAGCCACCGGCGCCAGAGCTAGCGCTGGAGCTATGGGATGTGCAGCTACGCGCCAGCTATGGGCTCTGAGCTATTGAGCGGGGACTCCCCGATGCCACTTGTTGCTGCTCCACTTCTAGAATAAAGGCTGTGTTTAAGCTGCCTGCAGCTCTTCGATTCTCCTTCTGTCTGCCCGGATCCAATGCGAACCTTCCTGGCCTCAGTCACTGGCCACACAACCCCCATAACTGCTCTCTCCTCTGAAACCCCTCAGTTGGTCTACATGTGACAGGTGAGAGCAGCGAAATATCTTGAGTTGCTTCTTAATTCTTTCATCACTGTTTTCACTTTTAGGTTGGCAATATCTTGTTTCCCCAGCGTCACTGCCAGCTTTGGCACACCCAGGACCGTGTGTTGTGAGTGATTTTCTATTCCCTACATCTGGGCATAGAGGATTCACCTGGGACGTTCTAAAAAGTACAAACACCTGGGTCCCACTGTCGTTATTCTGATACGGCGGTCTGGAGGGGGCCCGTGGCGTTCAGAGCTGTTTCACATTTCCCCAGATGGTAAAAAATATGTATGTGTAGCTGACGTACAGAACCACTGAGTTAGAAGGCGTACTCTGCCTTCTAAATCCTACTCACTAAAGAGAGAGAGAGAGAGAGAGAGAGAGAGAGAGAGACAGAGACAGAGACAGAGACAGAGAGAGACACTGAGTCCCAGGAGACTTCTCCAATGGAGAGACTCATTATCAGAAGCAAAGTAAATTTTGTCTCCCCAAATCTCAAAAGGAACTTAATGACATTCTCCTCCAACACGTGCCCCGCCAGCTGCTCTATTAGCATTTCCAAGAGATGACAGAGAAGTCCGGAGTGTTCACTGATGGCTTTGGCAGGCTTCCGGGGACAAGGTTGGAGTTAGGCAAGAACATTGCTTGGGGTGAAACAGCTGAGACTTACAGCCTTGGGAAGCTGCTCCTTTAAGAGAAGGATGGTATTAGGCACTGGTTCATGAGTTAAATGTGCCTTTCTGCTGTGTGCCCTGGAGAAGATTGTTCTAGGTAATTCAAATCCTGTCCCTCCCACCTTAGCACAGCATTCATCATGTAGCCCTTATGGAAGGGCCTAGAAACCCAGCCAAAGTCAGCTTCATCACCCCAACACAGAAGGAACCAAGGACTTTTGAACTTGGACGTCTTTCTTGAGAGGTTGAATATTCTGTCATCTTCATTCCAGTTGGCTCAACACCTTCTAAGACCATGTCAGTCAAGGTGTAACCTCCACGTCACCTGCATTACCGCCCTCTTGGGATACTTACTAAAAATATGAATTTTTGAGCCACACCCCAAATCCTCAGGGTCGGAGACACTTGAGAGGTGGCAGAGAAAGTCCTAGGGGTTATCTGCACCTTTGGAAGGGTGAGAATGAAAGGAGGAAGAGGGAGCCTGGGAGTGCAGGGGCCGGGCACGGTAAGGCAGGGCCTGAGGAGGTTTGGTGCAGACACATCACGGGGTGAGAGGGTGGGGCACAGGCCTGGAGGTGACGAGGAGCAGGAAACGCCTGGGGATGCCCAGTAACAGGGCAGTACTGCCAGGCACAGCCATATGGTGGCCTATTATGCAGCTGTGAAAAATGACATTTTTTGGAAGGTATTTAGCAACATGAAAACTATGTAACATGAGAAAATTTTCCGTGAGATGACACAGGGGAAAATAAGCATCGAAAACGATGTGACTTTTGTGAGCATCTTAACGAAGGTGTATGTTCTGTCTCCGTTTGAGAAGAGCTGTGGTGTGATTCCAGGTTCCTTGAAAGCATGTGCCGGTTTGCACTGGCAGGAGATACAGCACCAGGCGTGACTTTTAAAAATTATGTTCTATATGTTCTAAATTTTCAAAAACAAACGTGTTACTTTTATGGTGACTAGAAGGAGGACAGATGGCTGGTAGTCTTGGCTAAACTGTTAGTATCACTGTGGCTTTTATTCCGTCTTACTGTCCGAGAACTGGGAGGAACTGGCTTCCCCCCGGGGAGGGCCATGGTGCAATGGAACCTTCTGTGCTGCTCACACTGTGTCCCACACCCAGGCTGGGTGATGGGTGGGGTGGGAGGAAGTGTGCAAAGGGCTTTAGACCCTGGATGGAGAGAAGAGCCATGGTGACAGGGCTTTTGCTCTTTGCAAGAAGGGGTCCATCTGTGAAGGCTGGAGGTAGTGGAAGGGGGCCTTGATCTAGACCTCGGGGCTTGAAACTGTTGCATTGAGGCATTTGTTGCTTTGGGCCGGAGCCATTGGTCATTGTCTTGAACAGGGGAAGCCAGAGGTGTGCTGGGCTGGGGAAGGGCAATAGCTACTTCCGTCTACAAGTGGGGGAGTACTGGGGCTCGGTGCCTGCTGGTACTGTTAACTACTGAACCTCCAGGCTTGGTGGTTCACACAGGGCCACGCCCTGCAGGGCATAGAAGCAAGGGGCCTGGATGGGGGGTGGGGGAAGCATGTCTCCCTAGCTCCAAGCCCTCCCTCCATGTCTGCTCTTCATTAACACTGGAGAAGGGACAGGGCCTGGGAGATGACAAGAGGAGGAGGAAGGGAGCAGGAAGCTCAGGGAAGAGGGCAGGGGCAGTGGGGGAGGGGTATCTGCTGTTAGACAACCTTGAGATCTAATTAACTAGTGGGAAAGAGGTCAAGGGGTGTCATGTGTCATTTGCAGGCATGTGAGTCGCACGGGGGTGTTGATGTCTTTCAGTCTCAGACTTACATGTTTCCTGCCACAGAAAGCACTGTTCTTCCTTGCCCTTCTCTCCACCCCATTCCCTGCCCCTACCCAACATGGCATTGGGGCTGTGTCCCCCTTTTCTACTGCTCTGGGCTGCTGTGAGGGGACTCTGGAAGAATGGCCATGCCCTGGGCTATTATTATAGCATCTCTGCTAAGAGTTGATAGTGGAGGCAGGTCCTGCAAGCTTGTCCTTTGGGTCGGAAGGCAATGATAAGTCTGTCTCCGTTTGACATCCATTGAGCCCGAGCCAGGCACTGCTGCGTGCACTGGGAATAGAGCAGTGAGTGAAGGGAGCTTGAGCGAGGTGAGATGATACGCGAGTAAACAAGCCAGAGGTACAGAACTTCAGATATGCTAAGTGGTTGGGAGAATACTTAAGCAGGGAAGGGGCACAGGGGGTGCGTGTCGGGGGTAGGCTGGCTCTGCAGCTCCTGAGCGCTCCTCACTACCCACGCCCTATGTCTTCAGACAGATGCTTCTAGTATGAAACATCGGGGTGCTGAGAAACTTGGGATGCTCGGCGGCTCCTCACCACATACACGCCTCATCTCTCCACAGACTGGTCTTGATCAGAGGAGTGGGTATGTGTGCACATGCTGTGCTGCCCACTAGACACACAGGTTTGGGTGATGCCTGCCCCTTCTGATGTCAGAGGAGCAGATGCCAGCACTCAGGAAGAAATGGAATCCCTCAGGATCAGGGCTGTTGCCGCTTCTCTGCCCTCAGGAAGTCGCATCATGATTTTATCCTCTCTCCTCATAGAGCAATTGGGCATTGCTCTAAGCAGCAGTGAGTGTGGTCATGGGACAAGTTTTCATTTTCTTCTGTTTCCTCCCCTTCTCTAAGTTCATCCCAGATCTTACCTACATAGTCCTAAGGCATGGGGTGCAATTTGGGAGAAGCTGGGCATGGACCTGCTAGATCCTACCCACAGGGCATTGGTGACACGGGCACAGAAGTGCCAAGAAAGCCAGAGACAAGGAGACAGCACAGAGATTGCTAAGACCAGGAAGCCCCCATGCCTCGTCCCCAGGCCTGGAGAGGCAATGGGCAGAGGACTTGTCACCAGAAGCCAGGAGCCAGGCCATTGATGGGAGCCAGAACCATTGGGGCTGTGTAGTGGGGCCTGCATCCAAGATGGAAAGGCTGCCCTTCAGGCACACTGTCCCTGCTGGAGACACTCCTGAGGCCGAGCAAGATGGGGAGACAAGGCGATGGGGAGACGGAGGCCTGCCCTGGCTGCTCCCCTCCTCCACCTTCTAATGCTGGCCATGCCTCTGTGATGGTTAGTATTATGTCAAGTCATCTAGGCCACAGTATGCAGTCATATAATCAAACACTGATTGGGTGTTGCTATGACGATGTTTTGTAGACATGGCTAACATTTATTGTCAGTTGACTCGGTAATGTGAATGGGCCTCATCCAATCAGCTGGAGACCGTAAGAGGAAAAACTGAGGTTTCTTGGAGAAGAAGAAATTCAACCTTAAGACTGCAGTATCGACTCCTGCCTGAGTTCCCAGCCGCACCAGCCTGCCTGACAAATTTTAGACCTGCCATCCCAGCCCCCATAAATCTATCAGTAATCTATGTATCCATTATCTATCTTATTATCTATATCTATATCTATCTCTCATCCATCTATCATCATCATCATTCTATCACCTATCTCTATCTGTCTGTCTGTCTGTCTATCTATCTATCTATCATCTCCTGTTGGTCCTGTCTGTCTGGAGAACCCTGCCTGACACAGGCTTGCATTGGCCCCAACTACACAGAAACCAGCTGGCAAAGGAGCCTGAGCAATGTAGTCTTTGTGACTCCATATAGAGTAGGGGAAGGCGGTGAATGAAATAAATATGATTAGAACAGTCTCTTACCTGCAATAACATTGTGAGTTCTCCCGTTTGATGTTTTCCTGGAATGCTCCTTTCTCCCAGAGTTCCCAGATGTTTGCAAAGGAAAAGCAGCTGCATTTCATGAGCACCTAACCATGCGCTAAGCCCTGTGCTAAGTACTTTACATGTATTATCTTGTTGATCCCCTTTGACTACCCAAGGAGCCAGACTCTATTCCCGTGTCTGTTGTGCAGATGAAGGCACTGAGCATTTAAGTTACATGCTCAAGGCCAGCCAGCCAGTTAGTGCTGGAGCTGGGATGGCACCCCAGCCTCCTGACTCCTCCCTTTCAGATGTAGAAGGTGTCTAGTTAAAACAAGCCTGTCCAACCCATGGTCCACGGGCTGCATATGACCCAGGACCGCTTTGAATGTGGCCCAACACAAATTCATAGACTTTCTTAAAATATTATGAAAATTGTGCATGCCCCCCTCCTTTTTTAGCTCATCAGCTATTGCCAGTGTTAGGGTATTTTATGTGTGGTCCAAGACAATTCTTCTTCTTCCAATGTGGCCCAGGGAAGCCAAACGATTGGGCACTCCTAAGTTACAAGATTACCCATCTGGGAATCCCACAGTTCTGGGTTTGAATGCAGGGCCTACTGTTTATTATCTTCGGGATGGTAATCTGAGCCAATCCGTGAACCTGGCTCAGATTTCATTTACTTGTCTACAGAGCGAGGCTATCAGACAGATGAGATCATGTCTGTGCAAGCTTTACCCTCAAACTGGAACACAAACCCAGGTCTTTCTCACTCCCTTTCCATTCTCTCTCTCCCCCTCAAAGGAGTTACTGTATCCTATTTACTTTACTGCACACTACTCCCATTTTCATTTTCTTTCACTTAATTTATACCAGCTGATTTTTCCCAGTATGACACCCAAACATGGCGGTGGGCTTTGCCTTGGACAAGTCACCATCAGCCAATCCAAGGCTGGAAGGAAACAGTGCACAGTTTGCTGGGTCTGGTGCCCAGGCAGTTAAAAGAACCGCAGGCCAGGAGCTGCCCAAGCAATGCTGTGGCATTTTCCAGAATTTGCTTCCAGCAGGCTCTTACTGGCTCCTTTCTTTGAAAGAATGGTTTGTCGCTCCCTCTTCCTAGCCCTGGCAACCTGTGTTCACAGAGAGCTGCTTTCTGTGCACGGTGCATGGACCGTGCGATAAAACACGGCCTCTTGGTTTCTTTTCTCTGAGTATTGATCCCTGTTCTGAATTTTCCATTCCAGCTTTGTCCTGCTATGATTTATTTTTAAAATGGAAGGCAGGTCGTTCTTCTTCAAGATTCTCTTCCTTTCTTTTGTTGTTTTTCATTTTTACCTACCTACTAAGAAGAGAAAAATTGTTATAAGACCCTAGAATATTAGAGAAACAATTCAGGTCTGTATTTCTCAAACTGGAGGATGAACACCTCTGAGGAGGAAGGGAATCTTTGGCCATTCTTCAGAGGGTAGTTTTTAAAATACAAATTAAGCATGGGATTTTTTCTGGAGCACTATTTCACCTGAAGATTCAGCAGAAAATATTTTTATATTAAAACAAGCTAAGTTTATTATGGAATTGTTTGATAAATCCATATGAATTTTTAGGTTAAAAACTAAGACTTTTAACTCAAGGACTTCAGGTGGAAGGAAGACAGAGTGAGTCCTGCACCCTCCATTTTTCAGGATGCTCGTAACCAATCTATAACCCAGGGCTGGAGGTTGAGGGATGCTTCTGTGGAGAATCTGAAAGGCCCAGAGGAAAAAATGTCCTCAATAACATTTTGGGAACCCACCCCTCAAATAAAAAGGCAAGGTGCCCACCCAGTCTGTTATTGCTGCCACACTCCTAATGACAAACGAATAGCCCAAGACCACCTGAGTCTGATATAGTGGGTCAGCACTCAGCTTCATCTCTGTCTCCTTTAAGGTGGTTGTCCTCTAGTCTAGCACCTGGCAAGCTAAAAACTACATTTCCCAGATTAACTTGCAGCTAGGGTAAGAACAGACTTTGGCACTTGAGCAATTTTGGAAGATGGAAGGGAGGTAGGGGCCATCTTCCTAATGCTTTGGGTCGTTTTTCTGTAGGCAAGTAACATTTCTTATTGCATTTGTGGGAAGCGAGTAATAGTTGAGTTGTGGCAGCTTCCTGGTCTTTGGACTGTGTCTCTGCAAAGTGTTCTTGGATTGAATTCTTCCCATGGCAGCCTCCTGGCTCCCTGGCTCTGAATGCAGCAAAGTAGTAACTCCTTTGGGAGGTAGTTCTCTGACATTGTTAGGAGTTCAGCATAAAACCTTAGACCCCAGTCCTCCAGTACTAGCACTGATTGTGAAAGCACTCAACCCTCTGTATTAAATCTTTTTCTTCTTTGATACCTAGTGACTTCTGTTTCATGGCTGGCTTCTAAATCTTGACCAGTACAATATCAAGTGGGCTGTAGCAAATGCTGCTAGCTCTTTACTAACATCTAGTCTCTTTCATTCTAAACCTCTGGAGTTTTAGCTGAAAATATGGCTAACTAGCATGAGATTATTTTCCAGGTTTCCTTGCAGCTATGTGTGGCCATGTGACTAAGTTCTGGCCAATAGAGTATAATCAGAAGTGATGTGTGCCACTTCTAGGTCATGCCCTTAAGGGGAATGAATGGGATGCAGCTGTAATGGTGAGAGCTGAAGCAGCCAAATTGGACCTAGAGATGAAAGCCATACATTGAAGATGGCCAAGTCACATGATCAGTACAATCTATGCCTGGACAAGCATGTGACAAAAATATTAAAGTCTATATTGAAGCTAAGGTTTTGGGGAACTCTGTTATAGGAGCTTAGATAGAAATTTCATATATAGAACCAGTAATTTTGGAAAAGTATCTAATAGGAAAGATAAACTAATAGGAAAAAAGAAACTAGGAAAAGAGAGACAATGTATATGAACAGAAGAAAACTATTTTTTAAAAAGCCATGGTTGAGATTCTGAGGGAAAGAACAAAAAATATTATATCCATGGAAAAAGAACAGAATGGTATTTTTAAAAGAATATTCCAAAAATAAAAAAGAGCTCTTAAAATTAAATAACCAAAACTTTTCAAAAGTCAGGAGGAGAATTGGAACTCAAGCTTAGGAAATCTTCTAGACAGAACAAAATGTCAAAGAGAAGGAAAACAGTAATGAAACAATCAGAAACTTTGGAAATAATTTTAGGCTGTCCAAGATCTTGCTAATAGGAATTATTGTGAATGAAAACCAAAAGTGGAAGAGATGAAATAATTAAATAAAAGAAAACTTTTGTGAAACACAGAAAATTATTCTCCTTCTCTCCTCTGGGTAAGGAAAAAGAAAATAGAAGATTTTGAAATGGAGGATATGAGTTTCCAAAGTAAAAGTTTCCAAATGAAGTGCTTAACACAGTGAAATATATCAGTCTCAGAACACCTGGTATGAGGAGAAGACTCTTGAGCTATGGGAGGAGAACAATGCTCAGGTATAAAGTGCTAGGAATCAGAATGACAGCAGACTTCTCAGCAGCAACCTAAGAAGCTGGAAGGCACTGGGACAACACCGTCAAAATTCCAAGAGAAAGTGATTTTCAGTTTAGAATTTTCTGTCCAGACACATTATCAATAAAATGTGCCCATTATAGGAAAAAAGGAGTATTTTCAGACATGCAAAATATGAGATATTCTTTTATTCATCTTTTAGAGGGAAACTATTGAAATATGCTCTTCTCCAAGGAGAGAGTAAACCCAGAAAGAAGGGACATGGTGGGCCCCTAATCCAATCTGACTGGTGTCTTTATAAAAAGAATGTCATGTGAAGATTGGGGTCATGCTGCCACAAGCCCACAACTACCAGAAGCTGGGATGAGGTGCAGCACAGACCCTTCCCTAGTGCTTTCAAAGGGAGAATGGCCCTGCAATGCTTTAATTTTGGACTTCTAGCCTCCAAAATTTTGAGACAATATATTTTCTATTGTTTGAGCCACACAGCTGTAATCCTTTGTTATGGCAGCTGTAGGAAACTAATACAGAGGCAAAAGGACATCAACACATAATGGGAAGGGTGGCCCCAGAATGACAGTGGAATAGCCCGACCTTCTGAAATAAGAAGTCAGAGGCTCCGGAAATTGTGTCATCAGGAGGACAACCACATTAATATATCAGTCCATGTTTTCCCACATGAAAAGTTACATAGGGAGAAGATTTATAGCTCTGTTGGTGAATTTGGGAAGAACTATTTCCTACAAAACACACACAAAAAGGAAATGCAACTATAGCACACTACTTGGCTTGGCAGTAGGCAGCAGCTACCTAATCATAACTATGTACACTCTGAATGTTGACCTATCCAAAAAGTACAATGTAACAATACTGGGAGGATGGGAAAATGATAGAGGGGAGCAAATCAGAGCTAAATTACCTTATCCCATAATAAAAATCACCAAACAATATAAAAAGGCAATAAAAGCAAGAAATGCAACATAAATATATTATTTGAAGGTAAACAGCTGAAAATGGCTAAGAGAGTTTTTAGAAAATGGCTGCGTAGGGAACAGGAGTTGGAGATGGGAAAGATTTGGGTCAGCAGTCTACTATTTTTTGGTATTTAACATTCTCATTTTAAAGGGTGTGCATGTCTCATTTTTTAAAAAATAAACTTTTAAAAACAAAATCTTCCATTTTCTTTTTCTTTTCCCAGAGGAGAGGAGAATAATTTTCTGTGCTTCACTTATCAGTCTCAGGTCCTTGACAACATTGTCATACCTGATAACCTTCTCTTTAACTGTTTTAACCATTTCTCTTGCATCTCTGGTATTTCCCTGTCCCTTAATCATTTCAGTCACCTTTTTTCTGTTCTTATTCCTGTTTGTCCTCATTCTTCTAAAGAAATAGGGCTGGTAATTACATAAGGTCTGCTCCGTGGAGCACTGAAGAAAGTTTACTTCCTGGATGATGGCATTCATTTTGTGTCATTCATTGAAGCCATGTGGCTTCTCCTGTGATCCTGGAGTCTGTTGAAACCTATGTACCTTTATGAGATCTAACAATTAAGTTTGTGAACTTGCCACCATGCACTTACATTGGCAGCACTGTGCAAACAACTCGGTAAGGTGTCATAACCTTGGTGTATCTGTGTCTCACAGCTGTGTTTGTGTCGACGTGTGGCGGTGTCTTGCTGAGTGGCGTTCATTATTGCGGTTGCATGTTTTTGTGTGCCATTGTGAGAATGTCGGAGCTTGAATTAGAGCAATGAACAAATATTAAATTTCTTGTTAAACTTGGCAAGAGTGCAAGTGAAATCAGGGACAAGTTAGTTCAAGTGTATGGGGATAATACCGTGAAGAAAATGGCAGTGTACAAATGGATTAAAGGTTTTTCTGAGGGGAGAGAAAGTGTCACTAGTGAAGAGAAGTCAGGGCGGCCAGTAACGAGCAGAACTGACAAAAACATTGCAAAAATGTTTCAACAAACATTAAGTACCACAGTGCACAAATCCAGAAGGCACAAAACACACATTTGTCAAATGAAATTGTGTGACAATGAACATCGACTCGCTGAGGGGAAGGAGCTGAGAGAAGGGCATGACAGGAACCGGATTCCCTGCCATCTTGTATAAGAGCTCTGGGGTTGTTGACCCCTGGCCTGAACCATAGCAAGGCAGCTTGTCACTGAGTCCCATCACGTGGGGCAGAAGCAATGCCTTGCTGAAGTCTCAGGTCGATTACATCTATTGCTTCCACCTTATCTACATGGCCTGTCACTCTATCATAGAAGGAAATTAAATTGGTCCGACTTGATTTACTCTACACGGCTGTGTCCCTAAGCTCCCCAGGCCTTGCCCCCTTCTGGCTGACTGCACATTGATTGCTTGATGATTTGTTCTAGCATCTTCCTTAGAAGCCAGGTTAAGCTTATCAGTCTGTAAGGAATGTGGTCGTCTCTTTCTGCTTCCGAAGAGATGGGCATCGTGTTTGTTCTTTGTGACAGTCCTGAGGTAACGCCCCTTCCCTGGGAAGAGCTCAGGATCATGGCCGGTCCCTCCCCAGTGGTCCCTGCCAATTCCACACGTCCATTCAATCGTGTGCTGTGAGTCCCTGTGGGTTTAGTTCCAGGCAGATTTTTGCAAAGGACGCTCCTCTCCACTTCAGGTATCCCCGCCCCGGTCTTGTCACAGTGGGTGGGGGGACTCATGCCTGGAAAACGCACCCCAGGGTTATAGATGAAGGAACGCTCAGAGGAAGGACCTGGACTCCTCAGCCACCGCAGGGGGCCGAAAGGAGACCAGGAATCCTGAGCCTGATGGGGAGCTGCTTCCGCACCAGACAAAACGTCTGCTGTGGTCGCCGTCTGAGTGTCACCCGCAGACCCGCCAGCGCAGATCTAACAGCTTTGGGTAAAAGCAGAAGCAAAAATACCGCATGAAAACCTCTGCTGGTTTGAAGCCTCCCGTCCCCGCTCCGCCTCTTTGTCCGCCGGGAACGGGGTTTTCCGGGGTTTTCCGTGGGTGTGACCTACACGCAGAGTTCTTCTGGTGGAGCTCCACGAAGGCCCGTCAGACCTTCCTGCTGGCGCGCCTGCCAGCCAGGCCGCGTCTCCGTCCCTCGGTGACGTGTCCCCCTTCCCTCGCCTCTGCCTGCTCCAGCCGCTCCACCTGCCCCCCACGCGGGCCCCTGACCACGGCTCCATCCTGCTACCCTGCCCGTCCTGTCTGTGTTCTCCGGAGTCCCCCGGGCTCATTGTTTCAAGGGCACTTGCTCTCCCCCCACATTTCCTCCTCTATTGGATTTCCCCTCCATTAGGTACCGAGAGGCGTCTTACCCCTCCTTCCGCTCAGATACCTGCTTTGTACAGGTTCTCTCTGGGTCTCTTCTCCTGTCTTCTTTATGGCCAACTTCTACCTAAGCTTGTAGTATTTTGCACCCAGCTCCTAATGTCTAATTCTTCTCCTCCAAGGACATGAGTCAAGATAAGTAAATGGCTCCGGGTATACCATTAGGATTGGGCAATTCTTGTCCCGACGTACGCTGGCGACAATTTATATAGAAGACATTTTCTGCGTTCCCTCCCTCTCTCCCTCTCTCTCTCTCTCTCTCTCCCTTTCTCTCCCCCTCTCTCTCTCTCTCCCTCTCTCTCTCTCTCCCTCTCTCTCTCCCCTTCTCTCCCTCTCAGCACTTCCAGATGTCAACCTTGCATTTTTCCCCAGACCTCATCTCTCATCCCAGCCCTTACCTTTATAGAGTAACTGTATGCTTCCCACTCATGAAAGGAAAGGGTTTAACTCCTTTCCCGTGAGGGACCAAGACGCTCCAACCATGGCCTAGAGCCCCTTCCAGTCCTCCCCCGCACCCACCCCAGCCCCCACAGAACCTCTCCGCATTCTCCTTCTGCAGCGTCTTCCTGCGCATCCGGAGCAGATGAAGCCATGTGTGAGACCGGAGGCGTGTGAAGGGCCCTGCTTGTCCCCACCACTCCCCATGTGCTCCTGTTCCCCTGCTTTGTCCCCCTCTGTTAGCACCATCTCTTGGCAGACACCTGCTCTCCAGAGGCCATATTCCATGCCCGACTCGGAAAGCCACTCCCAGTCCCCAGCCCACCGACCGCACATCACGCATCGGCCTGAGGCCTGGGGCACGGGGCAAGTACATTTTGGTGACGCGAGAAGAAAACTTCCATCTGCTCTGCCAGCCGGGCAGGTGAGGTCAGGGTGAAGCGTGGCACCAGGGGGCCAGTCAGTGGTCCCTGAAGCTCTGACACATGAAGCAGGAGAGGGGAAGATCATGCTCCACCTTAGGTTTGGCTGGAGGACAATGTTGAGTTTCTCCGTAAAATGTATGAGGACATGAGGCAGGACCAGGGGGTGATTCGCTCTGAGCCACGCCAGCGTAGGGTAAATGGTGCGTTCTTCCTAGAATGGCTTTAGCTTCACTTTTAAATTATTGCAGTGATGGGAAGCCTGCCCCGTTTACTGGGAAAATGGAGAGGCCTTCCAGAAGGCTCTGATGGGGGGAAATCTATTCTTCCACTCACTTGAAATCCTCCTAGGCTTGTTTCTCGTCAATAAGAACGGTCGATAACAACTCCTCCCTAAAACGGGGGGCAGGAGGGTGCTCTGGGGTGCTCCTCAAGTTTAGTCGTTTGCAAAGGGAGACTGAGTTCTACTCGCCTTCCGCCTCCCACCCCTGACCAAGTCAATGCCCGACAGCTGGCTCAGTGGCTTCCAACTTGGGCTGCTCATTATGATCGCCCGGGAGCTTTTGAAACTCCTCCCAGAACAACGAAGTCAGAACCTCCAAGAGTGCGGACTCACGCAACGGAAGGCCTAAAACTGCCCGGGTGACAACAATGTACAGCCACAGTTGAGAACCACTGAGTTTGCTGGTCTCAGTGGGGTCCTGAGTCTGTCTCTTGTCACCCCCAGTGCACTGGCTCTGTCACTTCATTTGAGCGACTGTTAGTCCCTCTGTGTTGCCGTTACCCTCCTGACCCCGAGACTTTTGGCAGCCCACTTGGAGTGGTTCAAAGACTCAGAGTAACGCGGACCAGCTGGCAATCTACAGTATGGCACTGTCGGCACCGTCACGTCAGTGTCGGTGTAAGTGGCTGTAAATGCTATTGAACGAGCTGCCATTTCCCTCCGAGGTGGGATGCCTGGGCCCCAACTGAGCTCTCTTATGCACTGTCAAGGCCAAGTTCTTACTTGCTCCAATGAATACTCTCTCTCTCTCTCTCTGGGGTCATCCCGACATTATGCTATGCCTCGTACCTGTTTCTCTCAACAGACAAGCTGTGCCCAAACACACCCCGTGGTGCTAGGCCACTCAGGTTCCAGTGAAAGGGACCAAAGTAGCATTGTTTAGCAGCACAAAAACTATGTCATACACTTTGGTGGAAATCCAGTGTAGAGGTTAGAAAACAGGAGCTACAACAGAGCGGTTGAGATCCCACCCCGCATCACCACGGTCAGAATCTTCCCATCTCCGGCCCAGTCCCCCATTTAGGCAAGGAAGGCACCTAGCTCCCTACCTCCTGCGGGTTCCCACTCCCTCTGCCCCGGGGCTGGTCCCGTGCCAGGAGGAAGCATGTAGGAAGGTTTCTGAGTGGGGGATTGCCCCTCTCCTGAGCTGCCTTGTTTTCCTTTTAAAAAAGAAAAGTTGTATCTATATGAGAAGACAGATGAGAACCCCCCTATTGTGGCAATCGTTTCACATTATGTGTAAATCAAACCATCATGCCGTATACCTGAAACTTACCCTGTGTTGTGTGTCAGTTATTTCTCATAAATTAGAAAAAACCCCACGCATTTTCAACCGACCTTTCACACTGCACCAAGTCCATCCTGAAAGTTCCAAATCTGAAGCAATTTGTGCTTGCAGCCTGACCTCTGGGTGAAATTTAGTCCTGCCGCAGAAGGAGGGGCCCCGATCAGCTTCGCAAACCCTCCTGGTTTCCAGTTCCCGTTACGGCCCCCGCCGGCCAGGCGTAGTGACAAGTTACAACGACTCTCTGAGCGCAAACCCGTTACACGAGCTGGGGATGTGCTTCCGGAGGATTAATGGAGTTACGCACGCTGAGGGGAAAGAGATGAATGAACACCTCAAGCTTCCACTCAGTAATCCTAGAAAAGCGACTCGATTAGGAACCCGGTTAAATATGACAGGGAGTGCAGCATGCTCTAAGTTCTTTGGAGATCCAAAACCAGTCTATTTTTCCTTCTGGTGTGACTCGTTGCACAAGCCCAAGACAATCCCACCACAAGCATAAAATGATATATCTGAAGGCGATGAAGCACAAAATGTGCATCAGGACGGAGACCTGCGTGGTTCAGGCGGCCATGACACTACGATCCTCGCAGAAAACCGCGCCGTGCCAGGCCCGCTTTTCTCTGTAGCTCCTCTGACGGTTTGGTGTTGGACTTCGGTTGACGCTGCGGAAGGCAGTTGGTTCATTCTGACTCTTGCTGTGATGACAGTCCTTCATGTCTTGGCAAGGTCCTTACCTTCCTGTGAGGTTGTGACAGCAATAGAACAGCAATAATAACCCTGGGGCGATATATGCTTGTATTACCTTATTTAAAATTTAAGTCTATGGACCAGGCGTTATTACATCCATGTGGAAGGTGAGATTGAAGCATAACAATATTAGGTCATGTCCAAGGACATGGCTATGACGTGGTAGACTCGGAATCAGTCTGTGTGACTCTGAACCTGTGTTCTCTACAGTGTTCACTGAACTACACAGCCTAACCTTCAGGTTCCCAACTGATCTGGGGGTGCAGGGTGCCCCACACCAGTCTCTCCCCTCTTGGAAATTCCCTTCAGCTGTGAGACACATGGATGGTCAAAGTTGGTGGACCTCAACCTGGCTGAATACAGAATCTGCAGTAGTGCCAAGCCCTACCCCAACCTTGAGACTTTTGGACTTTCAGATGCAGGGGTCTGGGACAGGGCCAGAAATCTGAATGTTGGTACAAGGGCTCTGGTTGGTTCCTCCACAATCAAATCATATGCCAAAATTATGGTACCACCAGATGCAGCGACCTTGAAATTCCCTTTTGGAACTAAGGCTCCATGGCACAAGGGCACTTGGGGAGCTGCCTGGCCACCTGTCCCTCTCCTCACTCCTCACCCTGTCAAGGTGTCCCCTTTCTGGGCCTAGCCACACACCCTCCACCCCACCCCCATGGTTCCCTCCAGCCCAGACTAGGAAAGCATGGCAACACCCCGGCCCCCACCCTGCTGTCCTGCTTCCACCCGAGTTCCCTCCCATCACTAGCAACTCTTCTCTCTGTCATCTAATCCTCCCAAGCCTGGAATTTTTTTTTTTTAAGTAGGGGCTACATACACACAATACAAATCTCCAAAGTTACAAAAGGGTTTATTGAGAAATCTCTCTTTCCCTCCTATTACCCAGGCCCCCAGGTCTGGTGCCCAGAGAGACCCCCAGCCATGTTCTACAAAAGGAAGTACAAACGGTAGTTCGTTGTACATACCGTTCTGCTCGGCTTATTTTGAGCAAAAATATGCCTTGAAGATTGTTCCAGATCCATGCATAGAGAGTCCTGCAGCTTAATTGCCTTTGCCTGAGTGTGCCACCGTTTATTTTAACCACCCTCTATTGATGAATACCGTTTAGGTTGTTTCTAACCTCCGGCTATTATTACAACGCCACAGTGAATGTCCTTGTGTGTATGTCATTTCCCACATGCATGGGAGCATCTGTGAGTAAAAGTTACAGGAATGGAATTGTAAGTCAAGGGTATATTGTGCTTCTTAATTCCAATTTTCCCATCCTTTCTGAGCCCGATTTCTAATCCCTGGCACCCTTGGTAACAGAGCCCAGTCCTCTTCTTATTTATGTCCCAAGTCACTAATGTGGGTCCCTCATTTTTCTGGGGCTGGTGGCTCTCCAGGGGCATGTCAGTGGGTCTGGCCAGTCCCCTCGTGCCCAGCTGTCCAGTGTGCTTCCTGCCAGGCCCTGTCTCAGCTTCTGCTGGCTTCCCCATCACTGTAGTGTGCAGTGTCTTCCCTTCCTGCCTGGGCTTGTTCCCACGCCCTGGGATCACGGTCCCTGTCTAGATTGAAAGTTCTGGAATGCCCTTCCCTGTGTTAACTGGCCCTCTCAGTAGTCATCCCTGTGTATCTAGCTTCTCTTTTGTCTCCTTCAGCCAAACCCAACTCTTCACCTCTTTCAGCTCGCCTACCATGTTGAAACTAAAGACTCAGACAAGTCATGTGATTTGGACCATCTCCAGATAAAACCACAACGCAGGTGACCTTTGTCTTGGGGCCTTTCTCTCCATTTCCTCGGAGCCTCCCCATGCCTTCGACATGCTCTCCAGCTGCCCAGAAGTTCCTCTGGACCCCTTGCTTGGATTCCCTGTCTGTTTTTAACAGTGTTCCACGTTCCAGATTCCTTACAGTCCCCTTGTCCTTATTTTAGAACACGCCTGTCTTGTCTTCCATCTCCTCAGTATCCTATTAGATGGAGTCATCCTCACAGGCCCATGTCATCAGCACGATAATCCTAGAGCCATTTGCATCCCAGCGTGGGACTTCTTGTGATATCTTTGCTGGAAGAAGGGCACTTCAGAGATGGAAGTTCCTGCATCAAGGCAGATTAAGGGTGAGAGGTCTGAGGGAGTGGGGGGTGGCTTGGAGAGGTAGCTTGGCTCGTGGCGTGGCAGGAAGAAAACACCTGAGAACCACATGGTGCCCGGGTCACCATTTCGAATTGGTGAAGCCAACAGCCCCTCACTTTGCAGAACTCACGTTTCCTCATAATTAGGCTGACCAGATATCCCATTTTACATGGGACAGAAAACAGTACTGTCCTGTTTCAAATAGTACGTATGGTCAGCCTACTGAATTTAGCTCAGTGAGACTAGCCTGAACAGACGTCCCATTTTAAATGGGATAGAAAACAACGAAACTGTCCCATTTTGAATGGTACCTGTGGTCAGCCTACTGACACCTTGAATGTAGCCCAGTGAGACGAGGCTGACCATACCAACTGTTTGAAATGGAACAGTACTTTTGTCTTCTGTCCCATTTTAAGTGGGACGTCTGTCAGCCTACTCATAATACATTTCTCATAGTGCTGTTGCTGTCCAATAAGATAATTAATGAGCAAATACTTTGTAATTGGTAAAGACTTGTCCAGGGACAGGGTATTGTCACTCTTCCACCAGGGTGCCCCAAAGCCCAGAGCGCTGAGCTGCCAAGGCTGCCAGCCCCTTGGGAGGTAGCCACTTGGCGGCAAAGGAAGGCAACACAGTTCTATCCTGTCTCCCTGTCACTCTCCAGAAAGTGCTGATAGCAACGATAAACCAAGAAACCCTTGTTAAAATCTTTACGTCATCAGTGTCGGCTCTAATTATTTTTAATTCATTTTTTTTCTATTATGTTTTTATCTCACCTCAAACATTAACTTCAATTTCTCAAATTTATAGAGTGACAAGTTCTCCTATGTCATAGACAGGTAGTCTACTTGAATTTGTTTTTGTGAATGCTAGACACTTAGGTGCCCTTTCACATCCCATCAGCTCTCCCTCATTTTTGGAAGCCGTTTCCTGTGTCTGCTGCTCACACCGTGTCTTCCCGCTCACACCGTGTCTTCCCGCTCA
>PVJL010013385.1:0-32544 GCA_004026885.1 Lyroderma lyra
GAGGCGTCCCCACATCTTCCCTAGGAGGCCCCTGAGCTTGATTTCTCCCACCCGGCCCCAAGGATGGAAAAAGTCTCCCAAATCGAGACGGGCAGGAGCGCGGGGCCCGTTCCGTCTGATATTTCTGCTCTCCTTTCTTGGCACCGGCCGGCCCGGCCCGCGCCAGTGGAAAATTCCCGAGTGCCAAGCAGCCCTCAGAGACTCTGCACGCAAAAGCAAAGCCTTTCAACTAAGACAGCTCAAGAGGGCTTAGGGCGGGGCTGCAGCCAGAACAGATACTTTCTCAGATGCCTGACATCTTTTCATGTTCGTCAGGTGGTCCACACCCAGCCTCGGGCCCTCGCTGAGAGCGGCCGTGGTCGCACCAGCACCCGGATTTGGGGCTGTGGGGGGCCCTAGGCCTGGGCCTGGAGACGCTCTGTGCGGCGCACGGGGGCCCGGCCAGGGGCGTCGGAGAGGGAAGGCTCCCGCTCCCTCGTGTCCCAACCGTGGCCGGGAGAAGGGATGGTCATCGGACCAAGGAGACGTTGGTTGCCGTGGGGCTGAGGATGAGCTCAGACTCGGGGATGAGAGAGGGTTGGGGGCGGGGGGCTGTCGGCGAAAGGTCTCCAGCTCATACACACAAAATCTGGTGTATAACGCTCTAGTCATAGGACAAACAATGTTTTTCATTGTTGCTTATAGTGGACACGCGACATCGTATGCGTTTCAGGTGTACCGCACAGTGATGACACTTGTACCTCACGGTCTGATCACCGCGGTGAGCTAACACCCGCCCGGCACCGTGCACAGGGTCACTGACTGCACTCCCTGTGCTGTACTCCACATCCCACAGCCGAGTCCTTCACGGGCAGTTTGCACTCAATCCGCCCAAGGTTGCTGGCTGGGTCTCCGGGAGCCCGGCCGGTCTCCCAAGGTTCAGTTCCTCACGTGTGGGAGAGCCCGGAGGTGCTCGAAGCCGACGCCTCTGCAACGGCATACTCGCACATTCGTTTCCTAATGTCCACACACCTGGCGGCTTTAAACAACAGAAACTTACCCTCTCATGGTTCTGGAGGCCAGAAGTTCAAAATCACGGTGTCGGCGGGGCCGCACTCCCTCCAAACGTTCCTCCTTGTCTCTTCCAGCTCCTGGTGGCCATGGGCATTCCTGGCTGTGTGGCCGCATCACTGTGACTTCTGCCTCCACGGTCACATTGCCTCTTCTGTGTGAGTTCTATCAGGACAACTTGTCATTGGATTCAGGGTCCATGTAAATCATCCCAAATGATCTCCTCATCTCGAGACCCCTAACTTAATCACATCTGCAAATACCCTTTTTCCAAATAAGGCCATATTCAGAGGTTATAGGGATTAACATGGTCACATCTTGAAGAGTCACCCTTTAACCCACGACGCAGCCTATTTGAGTGTTAGGCACTTTTGTACTTTATATAATGGAATTGTATCGGAATATTCCTTCTTGTGATGCCCCCATTTTTTTAGATGGGGAAACTGAGGCCCCAAAAGGAGACTTGACTTAACCCCAGTCACACAGCTAAAAAGACTCAGAGGTTAGGGATAACATACACGTCCCTCCACAGGTGAAATACGTTTTTGGTATGGCTTGTTGTGGAATATTATGCTGCTGTGAAAAAGAACGAAGCTGGTGTACACAAACTGACACAGACTGCTACCTAAGACGTAAAATGGGATTAGAAGTGTGCAGAGTGGTGCTGACAGCCTGGTTGTGTAACGTCCTATCCCCGTGCAGTTACGTACAATCAGGGCTGCACGGCCGCATGGGGAGAGGTTGGAGACCAGGCTCCAGAGCAGAGCCAGCCCTCATCCCCGCCCCCTGCACTCACTAACACAGGCTTCGGGCACATTACCTGCCTCCAAGGGCTTTCCTGTCTTCATCTATAGACAGCGACTACAGAGTAATTGATCAATTTAAGTGATGGGCAAATAGTGATTATTACCTCCATTATTATCGATTGTTCTATTATTATGCAAAGGTATTTTAATAGTTTCTATATTCATGTAAATGTTGCAGAGCAAATGCACACATTTATTTCCATTTTGTCCAAACAGTCCACTAAGATACTAAGTAAAGAAATTCAGAAGGCATTCATCTGCAAAGGCGAAGAGAGTGGGAATCAGACATCCGTAATATTCTGGGAGCTGCAAAGGGATGGACAAACGGCACCCAGCTGAGCAGAGCAGCCTTCAGTGAAATCGAAGCCTCGGAGGAGAAAGTCCACAAGTGGGCCGGTCATGCCCAGAACCAGAATTAGAGGTCCAGGTCCTCTAGAGAGAGGACAAGAGGTGGGTGGGCTCACGGGAGGACTGTCGGGTAGCCCCCTGTTGTGAGCAGCACGAAGTAACCTCCTGTGTCTTCTAGGGCACCACTGGGCTTTCTTCTCTGGAGAAATGGACCCCAATGGGCTCAGGCTTCCAGACGCTGCTCACATCGGAAGGAGGCAGCATGGCACCCGGCTGAAACCAGGGAGGAATTCTGCACTCACAAGGGTGACACCTCTGGGCACCTTTCTCTGCTCCGCTTCCAGAGAGCTGGTGGCCAGGCTCTGCCTCGATGCCCTCCCCAGGGAAGAAACTGACGGGATCCTCTCCAGGAAACCCATGGTCTTAAAGGGAAAGGCCCACAGAAACTGTGGTTTGCGCTGCCTATGTGAAAAAAGGTGAATCATTGCCTCATTGCCCAAGCAGGTAGCCCACCTGTGCACAGCCCAGCCCAACCCACAGAGCTTTCGGTCAACTGTTTTGTGCAAAGATCACCAGCCACCTGAAGAACACCTCTTAACATGAAAGAGGAAGCTCACAGCAAAACAAAAACAACAAAACAAAACAACAACAAAAAGATCTCAGAGAAAAAGCGCAGCAAGCAGAAGGAAGTTGTTGTTTTCGATCTCTAATTCAAACCCTCAGAGAGCAACAGCACCGCGTTGGTGACACGAGAACAGGGTGCTATGACAAGAGAACATTCAGAGAGCACGGAGGCGCTCTCACGTGTTACAAACACGACAGCAGAAATTAGAATGTCAGGGGAAAGACTGACAGACAGCAGTAAAGAAATCTCCTAGAACAGCACTACAGAACATACGAGAAAAATAAAGATGAATAAAAAGACTTAAAAACTTGGCGAGGATCAGTCGAGCACTCTAACACGGTGGGAACTGTGAGGAGAGAAGGCCGAGCGAACCGTTCGGAGTCCTTTCTTGCACACGGAGGCCAGATGGAGGGGCTGCACCTGGGGTCCCACACAAAGAATCAGGAAAGAACCACACCAAGGGGCACGCGATGAAATTCCCGAGCAATCGGGGTGAGGAAAGGACCCCAAAAGCCGACAGAGATAGAACGGGAGTCAGATGACGTCAGCCTCTCAACAGCGGGAAGAGGGAAGACCACAGAGGGGTGGCCCCAGGCAGAAGGGGCTACAAGTCTACCCCCCAGCAAACTGCCATCGGGCCATGAGCGCGGAAGCAGGAGGCTCAGGCAGGCGCCCGCTCGGGCATCCCGCCTCCCAGGCAGCCTGCCTCCGGGAGCTGCTCCGCGAAGGGGACACACGCCCAGCCCCAGCGAGGCAGGGCCCCCAGGACATCAAGGACCCAACCCAGGTGAGGACACAGGAAACTGCCCGGACCATGGGGACGGGGCCTTCACGGCGGACAGTTCGGCAGTGGCCCAGGGCATAAACAGAGCTGAAGAGGGCGACCTTCGGCAGGAGAGAGGACTCCAAGGAGGGCAGAGATGGAACCGAGAGATCACCGCCACGTGAGCTCGCCCAGGAAGGCTTCCATTTCTCCGAGAATGAAGAGATGGATGCACGACGGGCGTGTCAGAAACGGCGTGCAACGTACGGCCGTCAGCAACCCAGTAACGAAAAGGCGTGCGACACCGAAGCTGTCACTGAAGCGGCGTGCTCCGCGGCGTGGCTGCGCGTCCACAGGCGAGCACGGCACCGAATGGCGATTTAGCAGAAACAAAGCTGCAGTTAGAGCGGTGAGGGGGGCACTGGGGGGAGCGTGAAAGCCAGCTTCCACTGCCCTAGTAGAAGGTGCACTGGTGGCATTTCATACCCGGAAGCCCAGGGTCGTCAGTGTAGAGATGTTCTTCAGAAAGAAGTAGGAACCTGGGTTGAAACTGGCTCTGGCCAGGGGCAAGCTGCAGCTGCCCTCTTCCGTGAGAAGCCTTTTGGAGCCATCTGACCTTTAAAACTGTAACCTTACTTCTTTAATAAACATCACAATTAGTTCTAAAAACAGCTTTTAAAAACCAGCGATCCCCGGGGAGGGGAGTGGAAGCACGCTCTGCACCCCTCCGTCCCCCTGGTTTATTTTTTCAGAGGGAATGTGCCTAAGTATGGCTCCTATCCAAACTAAACTCATAGCAACGGTCAACAAAAAGCAACCTCGGATTCGAACCCAGGACTCAGACTCTGTCAGGACAGGGCTGGCGCCTGAGGACACTGAAGGGGAAAGTTGGGCCAGCGGGACGCAAAGGCCTTGGAGCAACCGAGTGACAGAGGGAAGGAATTCCCAGCTGGGAAAAGACACGGAATATTTGGCTTAAAACGAGAAACCCACACAGAGGTCTGGGTTTGGAGCTTTGGAAAAACATTTGTTTTCGTTCCTCGTAAAAAATAGATGACGAACAAAATTATTTGAAATGAGAATTTTTGAACAAGAAAAGAGCTAATAACATTTCATTAGCATTTTCGTACCAACCCATTATTAGCCAGCCCCAAGACTGACTTTAAGAGTTTCTGTTTCTTTATAATATAACTGTGTCTCCAGTGAAAGCCATCAACACCCGAGAGCGTGTGGGGGCGGCCTGCTTCTGGTTTGCTTAAAAGCGTTCTTTCTTCTTCTTCTGAGTGTTCGCCTTGATTTGTATTTTTGCAGTCACTTCCAGAGTACTTTCCGAGCTTATTAATGTGTTAAAAAGGCACTTAAAGCAAGGGTGGGTGGACTGAAAGGACCCGTGCATTAGCGTCACACGGAACTCAGCGTGGATTCCAAATACTGGCCCCTGGACGGCGTGGTCGTGAGTCATGCACTCACCCACCTCGGGCTCCAACAGCCCAGGCATGGCAGGGGCCGGACGCCCATCTCAGCAGCTGCTGATGTGAACAGCAACGTCAGGGACAGGAGCGAGCAGCCCGGCAGCTGCTCTGCACCCCGGCTGCCGATGGAGACCTGACAGGTGGAAACAAGGACCCAGCAATGTCAGAATGCCCCAGAGCAGGGGCAGATTTTACACAGGATCCCACCCCCATGATCAATAAGTGCCACCATATCGTAGATTAACCAGCTCTTCCTGACCTCTCCAGGGGCCTGTCTCAACGACACAGTGCCATTCTCCATCCTCTCCAGGGCCAGTGGGGGGACAGTGCTTGTCCAAGCCACTCACCCTGCCCCATTAGATGGGGGGAGGTCTCCTTAGCCAGACCGTCTGGGGTCTGTGGGGTCCCGTGGAACCACCAGGCCTGCCGTGAAGTTCTACCCACAGTGTGGATCGGGGGTCTTTGTACTTGCTGACCTCCTGGCCTAGATGTCCTTTATGCCATTCCAATGTCCCCTCCGTGGGGAGCCCCCCACTCCCAGTCACACTCCTCTGCTTCCTAAACCACCTGGCTGACAAGCGTGATCTCTCATGCCGGGCCCTCAACCTGACCTGCTCAGCGGTGAGGACTTTGGTCGCAGCACTGTCCCTAGCACCTCCCACAGCCAGCTGGCACAATAAACACTGATGACATGAACAAGTGTCCCAGGAACTCTACTGGCCACGTTGCACCTTTTAAAAAAATACATTCTATTGATCATATTGAAACTAAAACAAGAGACACCAGGGGACAAGAAATTGGGAGAAGGGTGGAGCAAGCAGCGTGACTTTTCAGGGGCCCCCGCCTCCTCCCCCACTCCCAGGGCTGTCGGACAGGCCTCGCCTTCCAGAAATGGAGACCTTGGCGCCCAGAAGTGCTTGGGAAGGTTCGAGATGGCGCCTCCTTGTGTCCCAGGCCTTCCCCAGAGTCACTGCCCGCTGAAGCTTCTAGCTAAGCCCCCTACCTCTGCACCTCTCCTTGGAGACCCCCGAGTGCAACTGGCAAAGTGGGGATCCAGGTTCCCGAGGGTTCACCCAGAAGCCACCGGCGCCTTCCCTGATGCCTCTGAACGACAGCTTCGCCGTCTGGCAAAGGGAGCAGAGACAGTATTGCCCTTAGAGGCCGTGGCGTGCACTCGGTGGGGTGCTGCGCGCTGGGCACCTGGCACGGAGTCTGGCTCGGAGTAGGCGCTCCTTTAGGGGAGGAGGCCCTCGCTTCCCCACCTGAGATGTCCTGGGCGCTGGCCCACCACAGCTGGCCACCCAGAGCTCCCTGGAGGAGAGGAGATGGACAGATGTAGGCGGCGCAGGAATAGAAGCATAAATGGAGTCTCTGGGCAGGGCAGACTCAGGCTCCAACACCATTAATGGGCACCAAAAGGACACCCAGGGGGCACGCCCGAGACTCCTTCAGGCCGTGGAGGAGAAGGTGTCTTCCCTCTCCGGGTGTCATCCCTCCCCTTCAGGTGCCCACCCTGCACTTCCTGGAGCGGAGACTGAGTTCTTCCTTGAATTCTGCGTCCTGGGCACCGGGTTGGATTTCCAGGGTTGGGTTCTGGTCTGGCTGTGTGCCCTTGGGCAAGTTCCTCCACTTCTCTGAGCAGCCGTGTGGTCACGTGTGCAATGGGACCACAATACTCTCACCTGTGTGGCCTGGCTTGTGTGAGGAGTAAGTGGGACAGGCGTTTGGCGCCGTCTGGCACCAGCACCCGCGCAGCCTCAGGCAATCCCCTTTGGGGGGGAGGGGGGACCAGGCCTCAGTTTCCTAAGCCGAGGGATGGGCTCTGGGTCTGCGCTGCAGGAGGTGGAGCTGTGGGCCCGCAGCTGGCGCCCAGCTGGGCGGCGGGAGCCACCGGGTGTCGGAGGGAGGGTGAGCAGCGGGGCTGGGAGCTGCGGTCGCTGCGCAGGGTGTCTGCCGCGGCTCCGCCCCACAGCTGACGCCCAGCTGGCTCCCGGCTGGCACAACCGAGTTCGGGGACTCCAGAGCAGGGAGCTGGGGCCGGGTCGCGGGGCCTCTCACCCCAGTAAGCTCCGGAGGGAAGAGAAACGTGCTTGGGACCTCGCGGGGAAGCTTCCCAGAAACGCTTTGGCACCCTTGGAGGTGTGAGGAAGCGGGACGGCCCACCAGGACAAGCATCTCTCCGGAGGCCATCCTGGTCCAGGCCAGCGTGGCTGCCTCTGACGGGAGACCATGGCCCCTCCTACCCCGCCGCCACCGCCCTCAGGAAGGCGGCCCAGAGCTTCCGCCAAGCCCACTCTGCAGGCGGCCTGCTCTAACCTCCCCGGAGGCCAGTTCCAGGCGGGCCGCTCCGTCCTGCCTCAGGGCCTTTGCACTGGCCAGTCCCTCTGCATGAGAGAGTGCTCCTGGCTCCTCTGGGAACTGCAGACTCCTGCTCAGCCTTAGGTCCCAGCTCACAGGTCACCTTCACGGAAAAGTCCACCTTGCCCACTTGCAGCGTGCTGTTACGCTCTCCCTCAGACGCATCCATCTCCTCCCTTAAATCCCGACGTACCTGTTAGCGTGTTGGTCTTGTTCAATGGCATTGGCCAGATTAATGAAAGAACTCTGTGCTAAAATTGGGGATCCTGGCTCTGCCTACACTTTTCAACCCTCAGTTTCCTGATCTGTAAACGACAACTTTGACCCCCTTGGTGACAACGGCGCATCTCTAAGGAGGAGTCCAGAACGTTTTCTCCAAGGCCGATGATGTGAGTTTAGGGGTGCACCAGGCCCCTAGAACCAGGAGGCCTGGTCAGCTTCCACTGGTGGGAGGACTCTGTGCTTCGGGTCCCTAGTCGCCTAAACTCATCACTTGGATGGCTTTCTGCATTCGCCTAAGGCAGCAACAGGGGGTGGAGAGCACAGACCTTAGGCACCTGTGTGACCTCTGGCGAGTCACTTCCTTGCTCTGTGCCTTGGTTTCCTCACCTGTCATATGAGCTATAAGAGCGCTTGAGTCGTAGGGAAAGGGCCAAAGGAGGAAACTTCATTTCGGGTCCACAGTGGTGCACAGTCTCCCATCCTTCCTGTCACCGTCCGAGGACAAGAACGTCCCTCCACTTGTACCCCACCCATCCCTCCAGCCGCGGACCCGCCCCCGACTTCCCAAAAGCTAAGTGGCCAGAGGGGCCTGGAGGGTACAATAAAGAGCGCAGACGTGGCCATGGCCCCTGTGCAGCGGGCGCCCCACTTGGAGTCACCCACAGCCTCCTCCGCACCGGCCTGGGAGTGATCCCATCCGCCCCAGGAGACCGAGGCTGCCAGCGCGCAGCAGGGGCTGCTGGGTACAGGCCGCGCTCCAGCGCTCTCTCTCTCGCGGGGTGTCCTCCCTGAGTCCTCCACCTCTCTGCCTCTATTTCCTGGTCTGAAGTGGGGACGCCGGGGGTGTGCGCCTGCCTGGTAACCACGATGCGTGGGCACAATCCACGTGGCGTGCTGGCGGCGGTCCGCGTCAGCTGCTGTCACAGCAGGAAGGACAGGTCCGCTGCGATTCCCCTCCCCAGCTGGGAATGTAAGTGACCGCCACAGACCCCCAGAACGGGGGACGGGAGAGCCCTTCCCCTTTCTCTCCCTGCCCGGGAGTCGTTGTTGTGCCCCTTTAACGGAAGTGGAGCCTGAGTCTCAGAGAACTCCCGAGGTAGGTCACTCGGCCTGCCCCAAGCTTTCCCTTCCAGCCGGTGCGGCCCTGACGCCGGCCATCTCTCCGGGGGATGGAGCGCGATCATCAGAGAGAAAACGGCTTATCTTTTTAAAGAAGCACCCCAAAGCGCTCGAGTCCCGCCCGTCCTCAGACAGCTCATCTGAGCGGCGACACAGGGACAGGACTCCATGCGGGAGTCTGGAAGGAGCCAGGAGGGCCAGACAGGGGACTGGCCCCTCGGAGGGGGAGGTTTTGAGGCCACACCTACCCACCCCAGCCCCCAGCCCGCCCCACCCCCAACACCGCAAATCAGTCTGCAGCGCCCTGCAAGGTAGCTGGGGGAGACCCAGGACCGATCACAGCCCCGCGCGTCTGTCCAAGCCCGTTTCCCACAAGTGGGGCAGGGGGCAGCCCCGGTGGTCCCACAGCCGCCTCTGCTCAGTTCCTGCCTGGAGCCACAGCCCCCTCGCCTGTACAGGGGACAGCAAAGGCTGTCGGGTGCCGCGGGACCGACTCGGAGTCTCAGGTCGGGGCCCTTGCTTCGGTCTGCCCCCAGTTATCAGGCTTCGCATTAAGCACACGCGGTCGAATTCGCTTTAACTGCCCCCAGAGCCATGTCCGTGTTACAGCCCCACCCCCACCTCGGAGCTCCAGACCCCGAGACCGAGGTGGGCTGTGGGGGCAGAGCCACCGTGGCGTGTTGGAGGCGGGATGGGAGCCTCAGGTTTGGGTCGTCCGCCACACTCTCCTGGCGTCCCCGGGGCGGTGCAGACAGCGCTCCATCCCCCGAACGTTGGTCGTTTCCTGCCGGCAGGGCCAACATCTCACAGAGCGTTTTATTTTGTTCTCACGGTAATATGAAGAGATTGTTGCCAGGACCCCGCACTTTACGTACGGGGAAAGTGAGGCTCACAGAGGTTAAGCAACTTGCCCAAGGCCACACAGCTCCTAAGTGCCCAAACCCGGGCTGCGGACGGTGGTCGGACTCCGGGCAGGCGGCCCCGCCCCGTCCTAACCGCGGACACGGCCTTCTGTGCTGGGGGTGGGGGGCGCGGGGGGCGGGCTGAGTGGCTGGGTGGACATTCCAGAGCTTGGGCCTGCGCTCAGCCAGCAAGAGCAAAGCACGGGGTCTGATTCTGGAGAGACATTTGGAGATGCTCGGAGGAGGCGGGAGAAGGCCCCTGTGCCAGGCGGGGGCCAGAGCACTGGGAGGAGAAAGGATTGTTGAAGTTACCACGGGGTTGTCCTTCAGGGGATCCCCCTTGCTGCCTCCCAGGGAAAGGTCTGCGCCTTGGGTTTGAGTACACACACACACAGAGGACTCCCACATACCCCGCCCCCGGGTCCCCTACACAGCGTATCCCCGTGTGTTCTGAGCTGCCTGCAGGAGTTGAGCTCTGCGACCCAAGCTCCCAGTGACTTCACTCTGCCCCGGCCTGGTGTCTCTCAGTGCATCATTTCTCGCGGTTTAACTGCCCCCAGATCAATGTCCCTCTCAGGGTCTTCTCTCCCTGATTATGTGTCTGCCAGTGTCACCTGTCCTAGGTGTCAGAACTTGTTGTGGAAGTTGGAGGGTGGTGACTGCAAGGGTGTGTGTTTGCTTCTGTAAGTGGGCTGTGTGTTGATTGTGGATGGGTGTGTTTGTTTTGTGTCTACCGAGGGTGCAGCATGTGTTGGTTGTGTGTGGTCAGGTGCCTGTGTTTGGTTGCATGTGTATATGTGATGTGTCCTGCACTGCATGTGTTTGGAAGGTGGTGCTGGGTGGATTTGCTGGCTGTATATGCATGGTTGGTGATATATACTGCTTTTGTTTGTGTGAATGGGCGTGTGTTGGTTGTGTGTGTGTTTGTACATGTGTTGCATGGGTTTTGTATGTGTGTGTTAGATGTGTGTTTGTTGTGTAAGCTAGTGGGCTGTGTATGCACTGATGTGTGTTGGTCGTGTGGTGTGTGTGTGTGCGCGTGCGTGTGTCAGTGTATGCGTGCATGCGTGTGTGTGTGTGACAGTGTGCGCGAGCGCGTGTGTGTGCGTGTGTGTGACAGTGTGCGCGAGCGCGTGTGCGTGCGTGCGTGCGTGTGTGACAGTATGTGCATGTGCGCGCGCGCTCAGGCGCGCTCAGTCGCGGAGGGAGCCTAGTCCGGCATTAGGTCCCAGCACTGCAAAGAGCAGAAGCTATGGGGCCGCGGGGCCACGGGAGGGCGCTGTGGAGGAGGCAGGCGGGTGTGCTGAGAGGGTCCTCCAGGCCTGGAGAGGGGATGCTGCGCGCGGGGGGAGGGGGCGTTGTCCCGTGAGAGCGGAAGGAAATCCGGGAGTGTGGAGTGAGGACTCCGGGGTGCTCTGGAGAATGCACGCTTCGTAGCTGTGGGTGGGGGACAGGTTAAAAGGAGCTTCCAGGGACCGCCGGGCTGGGGGAATGTCCTGGCTGCGCCGTGGTGCGCGCCGCTGGTTGGGCGGGGACAGAGCTCTGGAGGCCGCACGGCCCCGGGGGCCCGGCCAGGCCGGCGCCAGCCGCCAAGTTAAAAGGCGGCCTCAGCCTCTCCTCGCCGCTTCCCATTGCGCCCCCGAGGGCTCCAGGAGGGGCGCGGGCCCAGGTCGGGCCGGCTCACCTCCGAGCCGCGGGGCGCTCCAGGGGCCGCTCGGTGCAGGGGGAGGGGAGTCGGGCAGCCCCACAGCCGTGGGATTCGCACCGAATCCCCCCTCCCCATCCGCCTTGTAAGTCACTGTCTCCACGAGGCCTCCTGCGCGACCTGGGGCCTCAGACCCAGGGTCAGCGAGCCGAGAAAGAAACTCTCAAACCCGCCGCTCTGAGCGCGAGCTTTCAGGCTCCACCCCACGCTCGCAGGTCTCGGACCGCCGGGCCCCCACTGACTTACGCCCGGAGCCAGGAGCTCCCCAGGTCCTCTGCCACCGGGTAATCGCATCTCGGCCCGGGCTTTCACGCCACGGACCGCGGGACTCCTGGGTCCTGCCAGCGTGGTCAGAAACTGAGTTTGCAGATCGAGGCTTCCGTCTCCTCCCCAACAAAACGAAAACGCTTCCGTGGAGGGCGTGCAGGGCAGGCGAGACGCCCCTTCTGTTCCCCAAGGGACGGGGCTAGCTCACGGGCAGTGCGCGGAGTTAAATTCGCAGTTAGGGCCGGGGTGCCGCAGGGCCCATTGTGCAGCGACACGCGAGCGTCCGTGGCCTTTTTCAGCCCCAAAGAGCCAGAGAGGCACTAAGTGACCATTAAGGAAGGGGAGCGGAGCCGTCTGGGGAAAGCTGGGATTCTGGCGTGTCGTCTGTGTTCGAATCCCTGCTCTGCCCCTTACTGGCTGTGTGACTTTGGGGAAATCATGTAACCTCTCTGGACCGCAGTCATCTGGCTTGTACACACACATCTCCGCGGGTTGTTGAGAGCCGCGGCGCAGGCGGCCTGCGCTGGAACGCCAGTGGCCGGGGTACGTGGCACCTCCGCTGACTGATACGGTGTTTCCTGCCCCAGAAAAAAGGTGATCCGTGAAGCAGCGGACCTGGGAAGCCCCTGCTCACTCTGACTTCGCTTGACAAACAAGCGTCCGAGTTGGAGGGACTGGGATCGACCAGCGCGGGGATCCCCGCCACAAATCCCCACCGGACCCGGTCGGGGCCTGGCTCAGGCACACCACACCAGCGCGCTGCTCGGATCCAGCAAACATTGAGCACCGTCTGTGTGCACGCCCTATGGGGAGAGGGGATTCAGAATCAGAACGTGGGAAGGAGGCAAAAAAAGCGTTCTACAAAAAGAAATAAAAAATGAGAAAATTCGGGGGCATAGAAGTGGAAGAGACCCGGACCCAAGGCCAGCAACGGGGGGGCCCCCGGAGGGCGCGGTGGGGGCGCGGGGTGGCGGCCCCTTCCACCCGGCCTGAGCCCCTGGGTGGGGGAAGGGGCGCGCCAGCCTCGCCTGCAGCTACCGCCTCGCTGGAGCCGCTGCGCGTCTGCAGAGCGCGAGCCCTTGCTCATTACTGCAATTACGTTGCTCTGAGTTTGCCCGGACCTTAAATTGCCAAGCTTCGAGGAGCCAGGACCGAGGAGACACTGGATCCTGCCCCGCCATTCCCCTGTCCCCGCCCCCACCCCACCCCACCCCCGTGCTGAAAGCACTCAGGTGCCACCGACACACGGCGATCTGGGAAAATTCAGATCCACCTGGTATTCCGGGGGCCCTTTCTGCACGGGGGCTCCTCCTCACTTCCTCAAAATCCTGGGAATGGGGCAAGGATTCCAGAACCATTTAGCAGATGAGAAAACGGAAGGACTAGGGTACAAAGGGATCTTCCCTGCCCAAAGTCAGGAGTCAGTGGCAGAAGGGGGGGATGAACCGCAATGGCTTGCCTGACATCAAGTTCAATGCTACCCCCAGGTCAGGAGAGTTGCCAGGGGCGGTCCGGAAAGGAACCTGGAGGCCAGGGAGCCCTGTGCGCTGCCGCCCGGCTTGCTGAGTTTACAGAGGGTGGGGGAGAACATTTCTGCGTCCACAGAAGCAGCAGTGTAACCAAGCCCTCAACATCTTTCGAGGGTCGCGTGGGCTGCCCGGTCAGAAACCTTGTAAGTGCGCTCTTGAGTACCAAGAAGCCCAGATTTGGGTTCTGGCCACGCTTCTGGAAACCAGGAGGCCAGGAGTCCCCACAGACTCTCCAGTGGCGCAGAATGTCACTTCACAGCAAGCTTGCCTTCCCTTCGGGAGGGGAATTGGGACAACTTCAGGCTGCAGCCTCAGCCGTGAGGACCGAGCCACGGAGGTTGAAGGATCCGAGACCCAGAATACCTCCAAATGTGCCCAGCGCCAGCTCAGGGTATGTGGGCGCAACCCTGCAGGCGACCTCTTGGAACTCCTAGGCGGCCCTTCACCTCTGGGGTAGAGCTGCGCAGCGCGCCCCAGACTGGGTTTCCACACCGTGCAACAGTCTCTGTCTGGGGAGACGTCCACCGTCCCCAAGGCCAACGCCCGGGACTTCAGGTTCTAACCACTCTGGACCCGCTGGCTTCCCGTGTTAACGGCTCGCCTCGCCGCAAAGGCTGCCCGGAGCTGTCCTGCGTGGAGTTTGGAGGCGCCGGGCACGGCGAGACGGAGGCGGTGCTGCACGGAGCAGCGTGCGCAGATCTGGTGAGGATTAAGCCAGGGCCCCCAGCTCAGGAGAACAGAGCGGTGGTGTCTGGAACATAGGAGGCTTTATTGACGAAGAGGTCATTTTCTGCCTTCAACATCCTTGCAGAATTCCCCCCAGAAGGCTAAACTTGGCGCTTGCTCAACTATATTCTCCTGGAAGCCCGAGTTTAACCTTCTATATAAAAGAAAACGTTAAGTTTGTGAGCGTTTAAAAGCCGGCTCATGCCAAGGACCAGCCAAGGCGGGAAGCGGTCACCCTGCGTTTTCAGTCATTTTTTTAGGGGTCGTCATTGGGGGCATGAAGGCCCTCACATTCTGGCAGCTCAAAATTAGTTCCACAAACCCGGTCTACCCGGGGCGAGGTGATGGGGAGAAGCAGAGCAATGCCTCCATCCCCCACCTGGCCTCCTGTGGGAAAAACAGGTTCGCGGGGGTGGGAATTGTCTGGATTAGCTGTCTGCAGTCATCAAACCATTTGGGTGATTCGCTTTGTGTTCATAGACAGGTTAAAAGGGGAGAAAAAAGAAAGAGTCAGTTCTGGGTCGCCTGAGCAAGTGTCGATTTCAGCTTAAAGTGAATTGGAAAATTGAGCCTAATTATCCCAGGTAATTGCTTCAATTCTCCCCTTGACTTTGCTAAGGCAGATCGGTCCTGTGTGTTAAAAAAGACACCCCCCTCCCTGTCCCTGAATATCCTGTGGTCACCTTTGAAAGTTGCTGGTGTAAAAAACCACCACCGGGCACACCGAAAACCAATTGTATCCATGAAGAGATGGTGAGAAGTAAAATGCAAATACACCACCAAATCAGTACAGAGACAACTTCTTGTAGCTTAAAATTAATTTATTTAACAAATATAGCTATAATATAAATGATAATAAAATTTCACATATACAGTATATTACACCCAATCCCTTCCAAAGGGATTCTCGTGAGCCACACAAATGTACTGTTAAATAGAAACAGACTTTTTAAATTTTATTTTACAATTTTTTTTCTGGGACTGGTGAGAGGCCCTTTCAACCTACCTGTGAAACGTGTCTGTGCGCCCCCCCACCCCCACCCCAAGCCAACATTTTGCTGCTGAAGTTCTAAGGCTTCCAATGGGAGGATCACGATCCATCTCCCCAGGCAAGTTCTTCCCTTCCTCTCCGGGTGTGCTCCTTCCCAAAGTCTTCGAACAGGAATTTCTCTGTGCTTTTCCTGCCCGGCATCAGGCAGGAGGCAACGCTGCAGAAGACATGGCCTCTAGTCTTGGTCCAACCACTAACGCTGCTGGGGACCGTGGACACATTCCTTAACCTCTCTGGCCTGTTTCCCCATCTGTAACACGAGGGGATCTAGGTTCTAGAAGAGCAGAAGGGACCCTTCTAGTCATTTGGGGGAGGGATCAGACTTCAGAGAGTGGACTCAGGGAGCAGCAGAGGCGACACCAGAGGAGCCACGTGGCACTAATGGGAAGGAGCCAGGCGGTGCAGCACAGGGGAGCCCGTGGGGACGTCGGGGTCCACCCCCGCTGCCTGCAGAAGACCAGGGAGGGAGGAATCAGCTGGCACCACAGGGAGGCGACCCTGGGACCCTCTATGTCAGGTGGTACATGCTGTAGCCTACGTGGGCCGTGTAGAGTCCCACGGGCGCCACGGGCAGCGCAGCTCGCTGGAAGGGCCCAGAAGCACCGTAGAGCGAGGCGCCCGCTGCTGCCGCCACGGCCGCTGGGCCTCCGAGCGGGAAGGAGAGGCCAAAGGCAGCGGGGGGCAGCATGGGCTTGGCGGCCATCTTCAGCTTTTCCAGCTCTGCCTCCTGCAGTCTCTTAGCCTTGGCGCGGCGGTTCTGGAACCAGATCTTCACCTGCGTCTCGGTGAGGCTGAGCGAGCTGGAGAACTCGGCGCGCTCGGCGATGGACAAGTACTGCTTCTGGCGGAATTTGCGCTCGAGGGCCAGCAGCTGCGCCGTGGTGAAGGGTGTCCGAGGCTTGCGGTTGGTCTTGTGCTTGCGCAGGGTGCAGGCCGGGGGGCTCAGCCGCCCTATGGGGGTAAGAGAGAGAGAGGTAGCGGGTTAAGAGAGCAGTGCAGGAGCGCAATCTGCCCATAAAGTGGTAAGAATAGTCAATAACCATGCCAGCTATTAATTTTCGGCGCCAGGCCCCGGCTAGGCGCTGGGAAAATATTTTCAATTCCCACCACAACCCCCGCAGGGTAGATGGTCTTGACTACCTTTTGCAAATGAGGAAACTTAAGATTTCAGACGAAACATACCCATGTTCAAGGCCCGAACGCAATTAACTGGGAAGAGGTGGAACCACTTGAATGCTAGATGGCCGCTCAGGCAGGCCTGTCACAGCGGGGCCTCCGCCCGTGGCCACGCACGCTGGGACTGTGGATGTTCCTAAGACCCATGACCCATGCAGAAAGAGGGCCTGCACTCAGCCCAAGACCACACTTAGCTTTATGTGTTGGCCAGAGATCTGTGCCCACCGAGTGCTCGACGCTTGGCTAGGCCACTGTGTGGCATAACCCAGATTTCCAAGTTCTACACTCTCCCTTAGAACAGCGAGTGTCTACCGGTTCCAAGGACAGTTCCAGGACCGGAGATGGGACGAGGCAGGCTGTCCATACGGGTCGGCCCGTAGGGAAGTCTCTTAAATACTTAAAGTGCCCTGTGGTGGGGAGAGGGAGGGAGAGGCGCTCCATGCTAACGGGGCTGCTGATGGTCGCAGTTGTGTCTTGGGCCTCTTCCACCCCCAGTGCCATTGGCCCCCAGTGTCACTTGTGGGGGGGCGGCGGGCAAGGGGCTTCTCCTCGACCTGCGGCTCAATTTGCAGAGATCAAGGGTGCTGAGCTGTCTTTCTCTTATGGCTTTAAAATAGACCTCAAGGCTGGGCGGATAGCAGGCACCCCCAAGAGGACACGCACAGGTCAGGGGCTGGGTCTGCTAGGCCAGTCAACCTCTGCCACCCTGGGAGGCGGCCACCGGATAAAACGCAGCACGAATTATGCCCAGGACAACGGGGATGGCGCTGATGTTAGGGTCGGGGCAGAGGCTCCGACCGAATTCCCAAGTTCTGAAACGGCCGCTTTGCCTATGTAGCAGCTTCCCTTCAGGGTAAAATGAATTCAAATCTGGAATGTTTCACCATGCGGGTTTTCCCTAATTATGCATTTTTCATGCCTGTAAAACAACAACAACAAAAGGATCCTTTGGGCTCTCAGACCACCGGAATGGGAGTCCAACGAAATCTCCTGTTAACGTTGTCCGCACTTCCCCGTTCCAGGCCAAGAGTCCGGAAAGCAGCTGGTCCCCCACTTACTCTCCGCCGGGCCACCTGAGGGGCGGGTACTCCCTGGGGCAGCGACTGCCCAGCGCTGGGCCACCTTCTCCGGCCGTTAGGCCCAGGGAAGGGTTGGCCTTTCAAAGACGTTTAATTCCCAGATAAAAATCATTCCCCAGCTTCACGCCATTGAATTCGGGTTGCTATTATGCAGCGCAAAATAATCGGAGGAAACGAGGAAAACTTGGGAATTTCCCGTGCTCCCGAAATATCTCCGAGTGTGTGCGCTGGGCAGAGAAGCCAGGGGGCCGCGAGGCCTCGGAACGACCCCGAAAGCGCCTTTGGTGGCTGAGTCCGCGTCAATGGCCCAGTGCTAACGTTTGGGAGCTTCCGACCGGATGGAGGGGGCGCCTCCCACTAATGGACTCGGTGCCCCGCCCCCCTCCACTGGACCTGAGCGTCCCCATGCCCCAAAATGGTCTACCCACTGAGAGCACCAGAGAACTGCCCGAAATTTGAAGTGGCGAGGAGGAAATTTGCAAGCGTTTCAGAAACTCCCGGCAAAGAGATACTTTAATGGGGGTGGGGTGGGGGGAGGACACCAGGCTTCCACTAGGAGAAAGTGAAACTCTTCGCGCAGGAAAGATGTCCGCGCTACTCGGACCCAGCCGCTGGGGTTACGGCGACACTGCAGGGCTTCGGGTCACACAGGGAAGCGGGGACTCCTTTGGTTGTGTGGTGGGGGGGCGGGAGCGGGTGCTCCGACACCCGTGTTCTACAAGTGAAGTCCCACAAGCACGGTCGCCTAGTAAAGAGCAGGAGCCCGCGAAAGTGGACGGAGAGCGCTGGGCCTCGGCCAAGCCTTGAACCCTCTTCCTGGGTGGGAGTGGGGCGTGCGCAAACCCCGACCTCCCCGCCTAGGGATCGACAGCTCCGGCTCCAGGTACCGGCTGCAGGTACGCAGGCGCTGGAGACAAGCAGGCGCCGGCGCGGGGCCTGGCGCCCGCGGGTCCCGCATCCCCGCCCGGGCCCCTCCCCCGCCGCCTGGGTTCTGCCTACTCACTGGCCGGAGGCGGGGAGAAGCGGGGGTTCTGCATCCACGGGGTCCTTTCGGACTTCTCGGGGCTCTCAGCTTTGACGAGCGCATCTTCTGGCAGCTTGAGGAGTCCTCCCACCGAGAAATGGCCGAGCGGGCGCGGCGAGGACGGCGCGTCCGGGGCGCCCAGCGACCCCCGCCGGGCGCCCAGGGGCTGCGCGGAACCGCCTGCTGCCTGGGCGCCCTCGGAGGCTGCCAGGGCGCTCTCCTTGGCTCCAGGCTTCCTGTGGTCAGCCATGAGCGCCTCCACGCTGAAGGGCAGGAGGGAAGGGGACACTTTGGGCTTGGCCCCCTCCTCGTCTGCGCCCATGGAGGCCGCCGTGGCCGTGGTGGTGCTGGGGGCCTGGCCCACGCCGCCCCCCGCTGGCTTGCCGAAGGCGGAGTCCTCCACTTTGACACCGAGTGGCAAAGAAGTCATGTCAGCAGCCGGGGCCATGCAGAGCCGGGACCCCCCTCCAGCCACAGCACGGGCGAGCCGCCGGGCATGGGCTTCGGGCGGGCTGGGAGGGCCGCCGGCCTCTGGGAGCGCCCCGGGCCCGAGCCGGGCGGGCAATCCCGCGCGTGCCTCCCGCCCCTCCCCGGAAGGCCAGCTCCGGCGATCTGGGCCTGGTTCTCTACGAGCGCCGCTGCGCAGGCCGAGCTCCCCCGGCGCTCTAGCGGGCTCCGGGTCGGGCCGTCGCTCCCTAGAGAACTTGTTAATAAGGCGAGGCCAGCGCGGCAGCGACCAATCAGCGAGCGAGGGGGCGGGCCTGGCACGCTCCATTGGGCCGTGCTTGACTTGCCCGGGGGCGCGCTGAGCCTCCGGGCGCGTGGGGCGGGGCCCCCGGAGGGCAGGGGAGGAGAGGGGAGGGGCAGGGCGGGGCGGGGCGCGGGAGAAACTTTCCTCCGTGCTGAAGCCTGGGCCGCTTCTCCCTGTCCTGTGTCACCTTGGGCCCCTATTTTTTCTGGGTACCCTGGGTGACTTCTCCTTGTTCTAGCGCCTTCTCTTCTGCCCCCCTCTCTTCTCCCTTTCCCTATCGCCCCTCTTACCCACTCCCCGCTTTTTTCTCCATTCCTTTCCTGTTTCTCCTTTCCACCGCTTCTCTTACCTTCCCTTCGGACAGTTGCTGTGTGTTTCTCTGTCGCCGCTCCGCTATCTGCCTCCCCTCTTATCTTATCACGATCATTTGAGTTGAGGTCATTTCTTACGGATTCCTTTTATAATTTAAAAGAAAAATACTCCTGGATGGTACATAAACATCATATTAATAATTGCTTTTAAAAACACTTTCATTTTCTTCCTCTGCTTCAATCTTCGAAACTTTACCTCTGCGTAACACTGGGCCTTTGTGTCTTTCTAAGCGCTGAAGTTTGCCTGAAGAAGCCAGGCTCCTGGGGCTATGGATGTGAGGACTAAAAATACGTAATATTACCCGGAATCGATCATTGATTTTGATACATGATGTGTACTTTTGCCGCTGTAAACTTCTCTCGGGGGGAATTACACCACCTACGAGTCGCTGCGGGGAGGAGCCGCCAGGTCCTTTTGATATAGAATTTACAGAAATAAAACCAACAGAAACATCAACCAAACACTGCTCTGGCCTTAACGTGACCTCCAACACGGCGTCCAAGGAAACAATAACAGTCCCTATCTCCTGGTTGCCGGTCGTGGGGAGGCGGGAGGCACATTTAGGGGAAGGGGGTCGGGGAAAGTGCTTGGGGTGGACCCGTGGGGTTGGGCTTGAGAACTTGTATTTTGCCCATTTCGGAGGAAACGTGATTTTTATTTGTGCTGTTAAAAAAGAGAGGGAAGTGAGTTGGGGGTTGTGGGGAGACGTCAGATCTAGGCCAACCCGGTGGAGGCGCAGCCGTTTTCTGCGCCATCGCTTCCTGTCCTCTTCTCCTGGGGCTCAGGCCCGCAGCTCCCGGAGAGCGAGCGGCGGTGATTGGCGGCTCACCGGGACCCGCCATTGATGACTGCGGGGTTCTAATCTCCAGGAAACACAGAGGCTGCCGTGGCCATTTAGGGGTAATTATCCGAGCGCGGAGGGACTGCGAATTCCCTCGACTTTTAACTGGGCGCAATAAAAGCTGTAGATTAGGGGCGTCCAGATTAAGGAAAATGAATTACTAGAGCGGGAACTTTATTACCCGGACGGCGTCCGGGGTCTGGCGGGAGGGGTCGGGCCGCGGAGGCCAGGGCGATCAGCAGCCTCCCATCTGTCCCAGGCTCAGAGATACGGGAGGCCATGGGGCGGGCTCGGGAACCCTCGCATCTGCGACATGTACGCCGCCTCTCCAGATTTCTTACACACCGGGGACGGCAACACAAGCCCCGCGCAGGGCTTGGGGCCTCCCGCTGGAGGCGCGGGGCGCGGGCGAGGCCTGTCTTAATTGCACCCTTAGCCCTGGTGGGCAAGGACCAACAGAGTCCGTTCCTCCAGGCAGGGAAACCGAGGCACGGAAGGCAGGCTTGAGGGTAGAAGGAGAGAAGGCGGTACCACCCCATTTTAGAGCTGAGCGAACTGACGCGCAACAAGGCGGTCGTGTAGGGGGAGCACCTTGCTGGCGGCCCAGCCCCGACCGCGCATTTCTAGTGCTCGCATTTCCAATTAAACTGTGGCTAGAGCACCCCCCCCCCAACACACACACACACACACACACACACACACACACACACACACACTCTGCACTCCGGTTAAAGGGGGAGAGGAAATCCAGGCTCCTCGGTCTTTAAGGCCAACATGTAAAAGGCGAGCTTGCTTTGTTTGCACCCCCCCTCCCCCCGGTCTCCCATCTCAAAATGTTTGACTCCCAGGTCACGTTGAGACTCCTCTATCACTAAGAGCTTTCTCCCGAAAAAAAAAAAAAATGAGCATCAGCTGTGACAACTTTTTAGGGACTCTGGACTCACTTGGAGTCGCCAGTGGGGAACCCCTGCTTTAGGGCGGAGCAGGGTCTGGAACCCCGAGATGAGCTGCTCCGCCAACAAGGGTCTCAGGGCCATGTCCGGCGGCGGGTGCAGCGAGGCCGGGCCTCGGGCCGGGGCCGGACGGCGGGAGCAGGGCCGCATGCTAATTGCGGGGATAAACAATCTGTCACGATCCCTCAGCGCGCCTAATAGGCAGACGAGGATGTTGTTTTTAGGCGCCAGCGGCGGCCGGATCAAAGGCAGCAGCCGGCGCAGGGGCCCTTGAAGTCGCGCCCCCGCCTCCTGGGAGCGAACTGCCTGCACCCGCAGTCCCCGGCCCTGCCGCCGCCCCCAGGCACTCCAAGCCCGGCCGGACCCCATGTCATCTTTTTAGGTTGGGTCTTGGTTCGTGTCTGCTCTTGCCCGGCGCGGCGGGCTGGCCGCGTGCACGCGATGCCCGGCGAGAAGAGTGTGTCTGCCGAGCGGGAGGAGTCCAGAGGCCACTCCACGTGGACTCCGCGCTCGGAGCGCGCGGGCCTGTGCCACTGACCTGCCACCGGGCTGCGGGGAAAGGATGCTCGCGTCCCCGACAGGGGACTTGGAGACAGTAAACAAATGTCTGTGCGTTCCCCCCCGCCCCCGGCGCGTGTTGTGCCCACGGGAGAACACGCGCAAGTTGGTGGGCAGCGCGAGGGGGTACTCTCTGCGTTTGTGTCTAGGCCTTTCCGGGATTCCCGGTTGGAGGGTTCCTGCAGCTGACGGGGCGTGGGGTGCGGTGCGGGGGCTGCGCCTGTCATCTCTCAGCCAGCACGGACCCCCCGGCGCTCCTCCCCGGCGTTTCTCCGCGCGGCCGCCGCCGTGGAGAGGGCCCGGCTGTAACTCATGCCTGGCAAGGGCAGGGCTGGCCCGCCGCAGATAAAGCCGGGGGACTGGGCTCGGCGTCCATCCTCTCGCACTCCGCTCCCCTCCCCTCCAGCCTCTCCTCGCCCCATCTCCCCTCATTCGGGCATCTTAAAGCTCTCCCGTCCCCCAGCCCAGCGCCTCAGCACTTTGGATCCTAAAGAAGGATTCTCCTGCGTCGCCTCTCTGAATAATGAACTAGTGGTGGGTGTGCCGCCCCCACCCCTCAAAAAAACCCCGCTTATTGTATGGGGGTGTGCAAGCGGCAGAAGAGTGGTGGTGGTTTTAGACCCTGCAAAGATGAATTTTTGGAGACTGCCATCACTATCTGGGCATTGATGCAGGGATTGCAAGCGCCTGCAGGCTGGCCCCTCACTTTGGCATTCGCTGTCGCCTCCGTCGGGTTTTTGTTTACGCCCCTCCCCCCTTTCCAAAGCATTCTGTGGCCTCGACCCAGGAATCCCGCGTGCATTTTTTAAAATGTGCAGCTCAGTAGGATCCCCCGGCAATTAGCGAGCCCCAAACAGTCCTCTTTAATAGAATGAATGTGCTATGAAAACCGATTACCCGGAACGATTTATTTTGGTGGGAATTCACCAATCTCCAGGAGGGCAGCGGAGGGGGAGAGAGAGGAGGTATTTTGTCTTGGGGGGAAGAGGCTGACCGGTAGACAGACAGCACGACCTCGGGATCCCAGAACCTGGGGAGGCGGCCTGCCACCCCGCGTTCTCCAGCCCCCCGCCCCCGCCCCCGGCCTCTGAGCCTGGAGTGAGCGGCTGGGAGTCAGAGGTTTGGGAAGCTGTCTGGGCGTCACCGAGGGCACGAAATTCGGGAGGATTTCGCAGCTTTGAAGCGCTAAGAACTCCGGGAGTCTTCAGCTACTGACCGGCGACCCACTGCATCAATCCAGAGCACGACGCGTTTTACGTTGCCGCGACCGGGGCGGAACGTAGGCCTGTTAGGAGTTTTGGTGCCCTTCTTTAGCCGAAATAAAAAGGGAAAAAAAAATAGGCAAGCTATTCGTAAAGAAAAAAAAAATGTTTTCTCCTTCTTACTAATTCCTCCGCTTAAGTGGACCCACCTTGGGCCGTGGAGGATTTCACGGGGCGCGGGGGAGGAACCCCCAGGCTGGACCCCCTGCTCCGGCCTCCTGCCTGCCCCTCCCCCACTAGTTCATTCTTCTGGCTCAGGCCGGGGATTCCTGGGTCTTTAAATTCGGAAGAGGGTGAGGGAAGCTAGATCCGCAGGGAAGGAGAGAGGGCCCCCCCCTTTCGAATGTCCCAAATTAATGTGATCGCGACATGAGGGTGCACTTGGAGAAGATGAAAGCAGAGGCCGGCCGGCTCCTCCTAGAGCTCTATAATTATAGATAATATATCCCATTTCAAAGCAATTAGACCAATCAGGCGTAACGAACCACTTTGCTGCTGACGAATAACAAAGGCGCACGGTTATTTAAGCCTGGAGATGTCAGGCGGCCCCGAGGCTCCGGGAGCGCGCAAACGTCTTCCTTCCCGGCTCTGCCCACCCCGGCCCGAGCAAGGCTCGCCCTTCTCCCCCCAGGGCCTGCCCAGGCGGCTGAGGGCCCATCTCAGGTCCAGCGAGGGCCTGGAAGGGCAGGGGCTGGAGGGAAAGGTGGGGAGAAATTTGATTTCTGTTGAGCCGGGTGCCAGGTCTCTAGTCAGGGGTTTCACAAAGTTGATCCGACTTAATCCTCTCCGCCCTGGGATCTAAGTATTATTATAGGCTTTTTTCCCCTTCCAGATGAGAGAACAGAATCAGAGAGGTTAAGTGTCTTGCCCAGGGTCACACAGCTAGTTAGTAGTGGTGCCTGGGTCTGAATCCCCGAATTCCATACACTCTTTCACTCCCGGGAGCATCCCCCTCACCCTGCTTTCTCAAGACGAAATGCATTCAAAGACAGCGGATGCTATAGCAGTATCCAGTGGGACCCCCTCCCAGTCCCACCCCCAATCCACAAAATGGGTTTTTGACCCAGCACACCCAGCACACACTTTTCTCCTGCTCCTCCCCTTCCCCTCCCTATCACATTTTTCACAAGTTTATTAAATATCGAGGATCTTCTAAGGTCTCTCAGAGACAAAAACAGATCTGGGCTTCAAGCTGCGCCACGAGCCTGAGACCAGGTGCCATTTCTTCTGAGCCTCGGTTTGTCAGCTTTAAAATGGGCACGCTGTGCTCCGACTCAGCGGTGAGCTCCGTCCCCCGCCACCACAGCAGCACTTGGGCCACACCTCAGGGCTCTGCTCTGTGGCAGGTTTGGGGCGATGCGAGCACCTGGAGGAGGCGTCCAGGGGGTCTGGGGGCCTTCCTTTGGGCTTACGGATTCCATCCCTACAGGAGGATGGGAGAGGGAAGGCCTGCCTGGCAACAGGACTGATGGAGGGAGGCCCAAGGTGACCGTGAAGATAGGGACCCTCAGGTTTCACCCCCAGCTTGACAAGTCGGAGAGAGAGACAGAGCTAGAAACCAGACGGGGCAGAGACGGGCAGGAACCATGATCAGGTGACACAGGAGGGCAGACAACCCCACCCCCAAGATGTCTAAGGAGCCTCTGTGGGTATGGCGAGGCCCAAGGCCAAGGAGCATCCCAGACCCAGAGGCTTTTGAGAGACCTAAACATGGAACGGCGTAGAGGGCGAGTTCGGGATGCTGAGGAAGGCCAGAGCTAGGACAGAGGGGTCCGGGGGAGCCCAGGAAGTGCAGGCTGGAAATGGGGCCCCGCACCACCCCCACCACAGAACACCAGGAGGGACTGTGCAGAGCACTGGGAAGCTGCCCCATCACCCATCGCCCATGACACACGTCCCCACGGACTGGAGAGGTGGCGGTGTGTGTGAGGGGGACCTTGGGGCCCTCTCTCTCTTAGCCTCCCTCCTCAGGCCCTTGGCCTTTTGACATTCCTTCCCTGCATCCTGCATCCGGCTCGCGAGCGCTCTCTCTTGCTCGCTCCCTCTCTCGCTCTCTCTTCCCCCCCCCCCCACCCCGTGTCTTTCTTGGTCTCTTGGAGTGGATCTCGTAGCCTCTATTTATTATCTTTCTGCTGTCTCCCCGTGTCCTTTTGTCTCTCTCTGTGACCTTGTCTCTTTCCTCCGGTCTGTCCCCTTTCTCGAAGTCTCTTTCGCCCCCTCTCCTCCCATGATTCAGTTGACTTCACTGCCCACAAGTCACTCAGAGGCTAAAGCGACTGCAGCGAGGTTTTCCTGCAGACAATTTCGGCTCGGGAGCAGAACTTTCTGGAGGGGCAGGAGCGCCCCTCCCGGCCCTGCCCTTGCGGCTCCCGCCCACCCGGGGTCTCAAACTGTTCATTTCTCCTCTCAGCCTCAGTTTCCACCTCTGGACGGTGAGCTGCACAATATATCTCCCTTCCCCCAGGGGCCTCAGGGGGACGGAGAGGAGGGTGGCAAAGGTGGTGGGGGCCCAGCGCTGGCACCCTGTGTAGCTCGGCTGGCCCCAAGGTCCTTTACCTCCACCAATGCAGACCCCGACAGCGGGAGGGGACCGTGCGTGCACGGGACTCAGGGAGGAGGAGAGTGACTCAGGAACCAAGGGGGACAGCAGGCTCTGCAGGGACCCAGAGAGGCCATTGGCTGGGGCCCCAGCTGGGGGCACCACGGCCCCACCCCAGCCAGTTACCTCTGGGCCCCTCACACCCCAGTCTGAGGCCCAGAGGGGGATGACACTGCCGCCCAGAGTCTCGTCTCTGCTCCACTTGTTACCTTCTGGACCCCAGCCACCCTGGAAAGGCGGCGCCCCGTCCACGCCCTGTACTGCGCGCGCTCCCCGACTTCGCGATCCTCGGGCCTCCCCCGTGCCCCACAGCCCCGGCCAAGGCCGCCTTCGTGGGCAGAGCGGTGGGCTGGGGAGGAGGTGCCCTGGCGGTCCCCAGTGTGCCGCCCGCGCTCGGCAGTACGCTGGGGAACGTCCTTGTTTCATTGGGGGACGACAAACAGACCCGAAGAGGAGTCATTTTCCCACGGTCGGAGCCAGAAACGGACATAACTGGCACTAAAATGTGGATTGCCCAACCCCTAGCCCAGTGCTCCCCGGTCCCTGCCCGCAGGAAGGTCAGGAAACCGGGGCATCCCGCGGCCCCGCTAAGCGGGTTCCGCCTGGGAGACCCCTCAGGGGGCACGTGTGCTGGCGGGGAGTCAGGCCAGAGGACTGAGAAGTGCTGTGTACCCGGGTGCAGCGCGGAGCTCGGAGCCCCGGCAGGGTTTCCTTCTCGCGCTGCGGCTGGGGGGTGCGACTGAGCACCTACTGTGTGCTGGGTGCCTCAAAGGCATGGCCACAGTCAATTCTCGCCAGTGTCCCGGGCGGGCATCCCACTTTGCAGATGAGAAAACTGAGATCCGCACAGTTGAAGTAGCATATGAAGGGCCCCACAGCTGGGCATCCGGGACACCAGTCCACGCAAATGGGCCTGGGGGTGGGGGTGCTCTCGGCCCCCTCTCCTCCTCTGCACGGGTGGGCAGCCGCGGAGATTGTGCACGTGGGAGGCTCTGACTCGGTTCTGTTCTTCCCTTGCAGTGAGTGGGTTTGGCGCTGGATGGTCCAGGAGGAGCAGACTTCCCCAGAGCCTCAGCCTCATCCTGGACGTCCTTTGTCACTTGCTGCATTTGTGTAAGGGGGCGCTGAGCCCGGGTGTGCCATCCTCCCTGAGGCCATGCGAGGAGGATCGGAGTCCGAGGAAACCAGAACCTGAGGAGCCCAGGGCGAGGACAGGGGACGGTGCTTCCCAGCACTGACCAGTTGCTGTTGCCAAGCAGTGTTCGGGGCGTGGCCCCAGCGAGCCCGTGTGGGTTCCTGGGACCAGTACGGAGCCTGGCCAAGGAAGGGGACACTTGAGAGGAGGCGAATGGAAGACTAGCAGGCCAAGTCCGACCCTCAGCACCAGTCGTCCCCGAACCTACAGCACCCCCGTCGGACTAGCTACACTGAGGCAGGGGTTAGGGTCAGAGAGCAGAACCTGGGGGGCAGGGGTGAAAAGTCAATCCTCCTCAGTGTTGGTCAAGTAGTTCTTGAATGACGTTTTAAAAAGAACTCTGAAGTCACCTTTCCTCAGTTGCTGGCTCTGCCCTGTTCTTATCTCCTTTGAACTTGAGGAAGAGTTCTAGCTTCCTCTTCCTCTAAAGATGGGAAGCTGAGTCCCAGAGTGGTCCGGGGATGAGCTCAGTGTCACTCAGAAAGGCCTGTGTGGATCCCATGCAGTGGCCACCTCTACTCTGTGGTGCCTCCTCTGGCCACGTGTCACTGTGTGTCACTGTGGGTCGCTGGCAGGATGTAGCAATGGGAATTTCATCGAGAGGCCTCACCTTCCCTGGCTGGGGGTGCCCCCAAGCCCCCTGGGCTTCTCTCTTCCCAGCCAGGGATGCAGGACCGCCCCACCTGAAGGGCCCTCCCATCCCTGCCGAGACCTCCTATCTGATCAAATGATGGGCCCGCGGCCGCAGCCCCAATTAAGTGAAAATGGATCCGGCCTTATCAGGTTCAGGCGGTAGTCCCTCGGTGGTCCCGCGGCGGCCCTGGAGGGTCCCTGTCTGTTTGATTTTCTTCCTCAGACACACTTGTTTAAACAGACCCCTCAAGGCCCGCAGTAACCTGAGCCAGCCGGCAGCGTGATTGCAGGTAAGGGGAGGCCGGTTCGGAGGGCGGCAGGGGGAACGGCCGCTGGGGGCCAGGAAGCCTCGCTTTGAACCTGGAGGAGCCTCCCAGCCTGCTCCGCGGGCCCTGGCTCCGCCCCTTCCAGCCTCCCTTCCTCCCTGTGGGCAGGATTAAATGGTTAAGAATAAATACCTCTAAAGGGCTCAGTGCGTTTCTGCGTCTCAGGCACCACGGGAGGCGGGTCCAGCGAGGGACCGCGACCTACACTGGCCGGTGTGCGCAGACAGCATCCCACCAAGCCCTGTGACCCCAGAGCCAGTGTCCTTCCCACCCCACCGCGCACAGACGGTTCCATGCTCAGGCTGAGGGGCGCCGGGCCGAGGGTCATGCACTGGGCAGTGTGGGCAGAAGCACAGCGCGGTGGGCTGATCGCCTCCGTGATCCGCCTGCCTCTTCAGCATCCGCCGTTCTCCTCTCCCCTCCCCTGCAAATCTGGCTCACCCAGCAGGAGCTCTGGGCTCCTCCCTGCTGCTGCCCAAACACTCCTCCCTCAGGACACCCGCCCTGGCGGTGCCCTCCGCCTGAAATGCTCTTCCCGCAGATGTCCTAGGAGCTCCAGTCCTCGCCGCCTTCCAGGGTTTGGGTCAGATGTCATCGTATCAGCGGAGGCTCTCCAACCACCTTCACGCTGCTCGGTTTTCTCTACGGCATGCCTGCCATCCAGCATTTTATCATCTCCCTTAGCTGTTTGTCCCCGTTCAGACTCAGCCCCACAGGGCAGATGCTAATTGTTTCATTGAATTACAGCTGACGTACAACGTTACATTCATTTCACCTCGTGGCAGATGCTTAAATTAGCTCAGGGCTGTCTTTCTAGTGCCCAGCACAGGACCTAACATTTGGGTATAGCAGTTGCTCAATAAATATTGTTGAAGGAGTGCGTAAATCTCCCGCGTACTTGCCGTGACTTTAGGGAGGTTCCTGACCTCTCCATGTCTCAGTTTTCTCATCTGTATAAAGGGCCTGTTAAGTCTACCCACTTTAAGTTGGGAGGAAGGAATGAGAAAAAGCAGGTGAACCACTTGGCACAGTGCCTGGCACTGAGGAAGCCTATAGTTATCAGTTTTGTTTTGTTTTGTTTTGTTTTTCTGATCAAATGAGGTCAGTGGGCTTCCCAGAAGGTTCCTGCCATCCAATAGAGTGATGCCACGAGGCCAGCCCTGCCACCAGGTTTTTATAGCACACTCCAAAGGTAAAGCCACTTCTCATCCGATATTTCACCTGAGCTTGCAATAACTAACTGAGCTGAGCAGGAGATGTTTGGGTCTTTTTGCAAGTGGAAGACCAACACCCAGAGAGGTCAAGACACTTGTCCAGTTGTCACACAGCTAGGCAGCTCTTTCCCATTCCCCAAAGAACTGTCTCCCTAAGTCCCCATCCAGGGGCCAGCAGCTCGTGCGCTGACAGCCTTGGATCTGACCCTGGCGCAGACTTTGGGAAATGGTAGTGCAGGTTCGCCTAAGGTGGCTCCTTTCCAAGGACTGACTGGTGACAGGCAGGTCCCCTCAGGAGGACACTGGGACCCAGGGCAGCCTGTGAGGTGTGGCCCTGGAAGAATTGACAGGGCTTGGATGTGCCACGTGGAGGAGAGTAAGAGGCAGGGACCTGGGACGGTGTCAGGCCAGAGGGGTGGCCTCGAGGCTCCCCAGTAAGCCTGCCTGCCTCCCAGCAGGCCCTACACTCTGGGCTTTGCTCAGAGGAGGCCCTAGGGCACTCCGGGGCTGCCATGGACTCCCTTCCCTGCAATAGCAGTCATTAAAGCTCCCCTCTCAAGCGCTCATTATCCTGTGTTTACAACCCTTCCAGAAAAACAAGCCCGGGCAGCACGCCCCTCCCACTGCCCAGGCAGGGGTGTTCGTGGTTCTGCTTCCTGAGCGTGGAGAGGAAGAGCCTCCCCAGGGTGCCCCTGTACTGAGCCTTTGGTTGCCTGGGAGGGTGTGTTATGGAATTTCCATCCCGAAGGGCAAACCGGGAAGGATTCTTTGGGCTAACGTTCAGGCCCGACCCTCACCGTGCAGAGAAGGGCAGTGAGAAGAGAAGCGGGGAATTGAGGCAGGCTCTGTGCGCCGAGCACTGGATCTCACTGAATGGGTCCGGAGACCCTTAAACCCACAGTTAACCCATTTAACAGATGAGAAAGCAGAGGCACTGAGAGCCTGTGGTCTACGGGGACGGGCTCAGCGGGCTGCGCTTGCTTCTGACCTCAGGCGTGGACAATATTACTGGTGTCGTAATGACCGCCAGGAAGCTTGCCAACCCCCTGTGATGGGCAGGCGTTGGGCACACGCTCCCTCGTTTAATCCTCCTGGCCCCATGGGGCTTGCACTGTGGTCTCCATTTCATGGGTGGCAAAAAGATGAGGGTGACGAGGGAACTTGCCCTAGGTCCCTCAGCCACGGGTTGGTGAGGAGGATCGGAACCTTGCAGAGTGGCCTCAAAGAGGAACTTGTCACTTTGGGGAAAGACTGGGAGGCCTGTGAAGCCAAAAGGAAAGGAAACAAATGGTTTGTGCTGCCTTTCTTCCCTGGCAGGAAAAGCCCCCCCCGCAATCTCGCCCTCCCCTTAAGGCACAGGACATCAAAGGTGGTGACAGCAGGTGGCTGTCTGGCCCGGCCCGCTGGTGCATCTGGGCAGAACTGCCCTAGAATCCCGAGCCAGCGGCTGGGTCTCAGCTAGGGAGGCTGCCCAGATGAAAGGGACCCGGAGGAAGAGGGGGCGAAGAGGAGGAAATGAGGGGCATCAAAGCGGCCCCGCCCTCCGGCTCTGCTCAGGTTTGCTGCGCATGTGCAGAGCCGGTGGGCCAGAAGGGACTTGGAGGAGCTCAGCCACCTCCTGCGGCACACCAGGGCCCCCCTGATCAGACACTCGGGGTTTCCACATGAGAATCTGAAAATTAAAAATCAGTGCTGTGGAATAAATATAGTCACAGTCACCGTGCTGACGCTTCACAGACTGGATGTCATTTACTCTTCACGTCTGTCCAGCCTGGTCCCACGGCTCCTGCAGAAAGGGCTGAGTGACCTGCCGAAGGTCGTACGGCCAAATGGTATCCCCGCTGAGCGTCAGGGGCCATGTGGTTCAGGGTGAGGGCTCCTCAGGGCAGCGGGACGGAGAACCACAGAAGGGGGGCTTAGACGACACCCAAGATCACGGCGTCTGTCCGCAGGGCCACGCTGCGTCTGGGACTCGGGGTGGAGCCCTGCCCGCCTCCTCCGGGCCTCGCGGCGGCGGGCAGTCCTGGGTGCCCCTTGGCTCCCACGCGCGTCGTCGCTCCGTCTGCTTCCGTGGCCTCCTCCCCGCCGTCTTCACGGGGTCACCCTCTGTGTGTCTGTGTCCAGATGTGCGTCTTCTAGGAGAACAGCCGTCAGATTGGATCAAGGCCCCACCCTACTCGGGTGTGGCCAGCCTCGGCTTAACTCAATTACTTCTGCAAAGGTGCTACTTCCTTCCAATCAAATCCTCTCACAGGTATGGGGGTGAGGACTTCAACTTAGCTGTTTTTTGGGGGGTGGAATCACAATGCCAACCACAGCAGGACATACATGTGTCCTCCTCTTCTCCCGGGGAGCACTGTGGCACTGCAGGACACCCAGGCCCTGATGGCAGCCAGCTCAAAGCAGAGCTGTGACAACAGCAGTCCCGGGTCCCCCAGCTCCTCCAGGTAACACCGTGCTTTCCCGTCCTTCGGCAGAGCGCTCCCACGATTTGGCGCAGTGGTCCCCAGTTTGTGTCCATTATACAGATGAGAACATTTAGGGAGGGTGGTGGCAAAGCCTGGATCGGAAACAGAATCTGACTCCTAAGCCAACCACTGTTCCCAGGGGTTGGGGTGGGCAGGCAAGGGTTAAGCCTGAGGGGTCGGCTGGCCCTGCTGACTCACTGGCCTTTGCAGGCTGCCACTGTCAGTTGCCTGGGAGCTGATTAGGATGTCACAGAGGATTACCATGTCAGGTGCAAGAATCAGCTCCAGGAGGGGTTACCGCTGGGCTGGGAGGGAGGTTACCCTAGCAACGGAGGTAGGACATCCGCGCAGAGCAGCGGCGGGTGGGAAGGGCATGGGGTTTGGGGTCACCCTGTCCTGGGTGCGAATTCCGGCCCCCGCTCTGCAGCTGGGTGACCTGGGGTAGAAGAGCTCACTTCCTCAGACACAAGATCCGAGAGCAGGATTTCATCCCTCTGTGCCTCAAGGAACAGACCCAGAAAACCCCCAGGGCGAAGCGAGCAGCTGCCAAATGGCGTCCCCAGGGAACCCTGGGGGCATTAGCTCCAGCGCTGGGCTCAGGCGCGGGCGGGCGTGCCAGAAGCGACAGGGAAGTGGTGCCAGGCTACCTCCCTGCCAAGCGCTAAGGCTGCTTCCAATGCGCCATCACCTGGAGATGAGGAGCCCCGTTAGCAGCCTGCTTTGTGTAAACCAGCAGGTGACACAAGGACGTTAGCGCTCTTCCCCATCGTCCCCCAAGCTTTCTGCCCCAGCTGCCCCCTCCATGGCCTGTTCACTTGTTGCTTCCCCCATTGGCCATGGACCCTGTTTCTTTAGATCTCTAGCACCCAGCATAGTGCCACACAGATGCTTGAATAAATGAAGGGAATAATGAAATGTTTTCTCAACATCCCCATTTACTCCTCGGAACCAGTTTGCCTGTCTTTGGGGAAGAAACAGTCCTTCTCCTCTGCAAAGCTACCCTTCCCCAACGTCCTTAACCTAGTGCTCTTACTTCCTCAAGTCCTGACGTTCATTCAGCTACCCGTCCACTCACCCATCTCCCCACTGCTATCCATCCTTTCATCCACCCACCATCCATCCACCCATCCATAATCCATCCATCCATCCA
>PVJL010013386.1:0-32554 GCA_004026885.1 Lyroderma lyra
GCTGGGGGCCACTGTCCCTGCAGTCTTGCCCCTCGTCGCCTTCCCAGCCCCGCACATCCCTGCGTCCCACCGACACACACGTCCGCGGGCCCAGGAGCCGCCCGGAGCCTGACGCGACAGCCCTGTGTGATGGTGATTGGTCGCAGTTTGGCAGATGTTGCTGGTTGGCTCTTCGAGTTGGAGACTTGTACCGAGGAGACCAAGAACATGGAATTAACTTCCTGTGTCGTGCATAAGAGCAACAACTTGTTGGCGCAGATTTCAGCCCTAAACCTGGTCAGCCACTCTCAGATGGGTGTGACGTGTTCGGGGCGAGTAAGTAGGTCAAATTCAATGTCACTGGAAAACCAGCTCAAAGCCAGTGACCTCCTGAAGGGCCAGGCAGGCACTGTGGCCTTGCACCTGAAGGAGGGGGTAGTGTTGTGGCTGTGGGGGCAGGGGACCCCATACAAGGGAGACTTCCTCTGGACGGTGCTGGCTGTCACTCGCACTCAGTCCTTACCCCCAGGTACGCTGAAAGGCCCAGTGGGACCAAAGCGTCACGGAGGAGGCCTGTTACTGGGACCAACGCTGAGTCTATGGTTTGTTTGAGGAATGAACTGCATTGTGTTATTAACTAAAACTCAGTCAATTGCTGGATAAACGGTGACGTAAACATCACCATAGTCTGTCAACCTGTATTACAGAGCCTGTAGGGACTACTGAAGCCGTAATGACGGGAGAACAACACACATATTGTGCCATAAACCTGTTCAGTCGTAGGTAGCTGTCGAGCACTTAGGAGGCGGGGGACTTGCTGCTTTTTTGGGGACGCCCTTTAGTGTACATTATATTGGTACAAACCATCCCAACGCTAATGAGAGGAGGCGTCGGGAATAGGGTGTGTGTTTCTGATCTGACATTGAGGGCGCCCACTTAGCCAGCTTATTGAGGAATGTGATGCTCGTAAAGGAAGCAGTGCTTCCTAGAAGTTCTTTTTAATCCAGGCGCCCAGGATTAAGGGGCAGGGGTGGGCGTAGAACTCTCAGGGTGCCGTGGGTGAGCGAGGACATGCATTCTTCGGAGGAACACGCACAATGCCTTGCTCTCCCCTCACTTGGCTTCTGCTCAGGTGTGTCTTCCTTGTCACAGCTGACATCTGACACCTGTCGGGTACTTGCTGGATGCATGTCACTGTTCTCAGCGCTTTACTACCCCCGGGATCTCAGTTGGCCCGTATAGTGTCTCTCCAAGGTGGGTTTTATTACCTGGTCGGGAACCTGAGGCTCAGAGCCTCACACCTAGTAAGGCACGGTGGGACTAGAACCCCTGCCCTTCAGCACCCTACTTTCAGGTACCTCCTTCTTTCACTGCCCCTGGGTCAGTTGATCCTGCCTGTGGCCAGCACCCAGAGGGAATACAGAGGGGTGCAGGCATTCCGGGGGTGTAGGCTGACGTACCAGACAAGGTCTCAGCCCTGTGATGGTCCAGTATAGCCAAGAAATGGGAGGGACATCCCTCCTTCTTCAGCATACCCCAGCACGTGCGTGTCGTTACCTCTCTAGGCTGCATTTATGTCCTTCGGCTTTGATGGGCAGTTTTTAACTTGACCTCTAGATGTCTGACTGTACCTCTAGACTGGCCCAGGCAGGCACAGCACGACTCATGCTATTGTGTCAGTGTCTGTCACAGCACCTAGCCCGCAGTTGGCACTCTGCGCGGTTTTGTGTAGGGACATTCCTTTTACAAAACCAAGTGCACACGAGCACGATTTGGGAGCAAAGACGGACTTGGTGTGATGCTAGGGGACAGTCACTATACAGTCAAGTGATACCAGGTTGCACAGGTGCGACTCAGAGTCACATTAGAGCTTTCTGTGCTGTTTCTGGGGCCTGTGCCCTGAGGGGTGATAGCTGACCTTGACCGCTGCATGCTGTCCTGGGAGCCCACCTATTGCAAGTATCTGAGCCCAGTCAGAGCTATGGGGAGGGGCCCAGTCCCTTGTGAGTCCCGCGTCCCCCTCAGAATGTGATGCTGTGACGTGTCTCAGTCCTTGGGGACTTTGGACTAGGGTCCTGCAACAGCAGTGTTGGGCACGTGACATTGTGCAGTATAGACCGTGACAACTGGGGGTTCCCAGAGAGTGTGGGAGATGCTGGAGAGAACGCTGGGGGTTCTGCAGCTCAGCCAGGGGCAGCCCCGTGCGCCTGTGCCAGCGATGCTGAGCAGGGACGAGAACACGCCACACACCCACCGCCCAGGACTGCATGGTCAGGGGAACCTCGGAAGGGGCTCAGGCCGGGGACACTCAGTGGCCCACGTGAGTGGAGAGTCACCCTCGACATCAGCTGGAGTGCAGAGGTTCCCCTTCTCCCAGGAAACTCCTCGCTGAGGAGCTAGGACACTGAGAGCTGAAGCAACTGAGACTTGCGGAGCCAGGACTCCCAGGAGAGGTCACCTAAGGCAGTGCCCTGGAGCCCAGCCTGAGGCCTCAGGGGTCTTGTCCTGACCGTGACGCCACAGAAAATCGTGGCAGACGTGACAAGAACCAGGTGGACTGCGAACGTCGGCCCCACAGCTGAACCCTGAAGAACAAATGGGTTCCCAGCTCTGCCTGGCCCACCCCCGCATCCCCCTGGGTGGCTCTTGGCTCCTGGGTCCCTAACTGTCCCTTAGCACCCCCATGCTTCACAGCATGGACTGTTCCAGAGACTCCTCCTAGGAGAAGAGGGAATGTTCTGGGAGGAAGCTCCTTGCCTCCCAGCCTTGGCCTTGGAATGGAAAAAGCATGTTTATTGAACTCCTGAAATGAAACGCCTCCTCTCTGCCACTCCAGGCGAAGGGGGCAAGCTCTGAGCCAGCTCGCTCCTGCCCTCCCCCTGGCGTGGGGCCGGCCCTTCCCTTCCTCCTTGGGAACCCCGGTGGCGCTGGCGTCCCGGAGCTGCCGGACTGGCTGCCGGGCCTTAGATCCGTGTTAGCGCGTGCAGCCTGGCCGGTGAGACCGCAGGGCGGGATCTTTGCTCTTCTGTGACATGGCTCCTCTTGGGAGCTGCCCCTTACCTTCAGTTTCACTGGCCATGGCCTTGGAAAGCAGCGAACCCCATTAGAACCCCAGCTGCCTGTCTGCTTCCCCAGACTGAGACATGGCTTCTCTGCATAGCGGGGGTGTCCTTCCTGACTGGCTCAGGGGTAAGGCCACAGCCAAGCACAGGACTCCCTGGCCCTTCAAACATCTTTCCTCATCTTGACCGCGTCTGAGAGGGAGCCTGGGAGCCTTTAAATGCCACTCTCGTGGTCCACTTCTGTCCCCATCCCGCCGTGGACAACCACGTTCATGTCCAGCTCCCCACATGGCTGACGTCTTGGATGACTTAGGATTGTGGTGCACGGGCGGTGCTGTTTGTACCCTACACGAGGCCCTACCTGTCACGACACACATTGAATGCCATTTTTAGGCTGTCTCTGTGAAATGCCACCTCTTAAAATGGGACGCTGACGGGCGCTCAAGGGTTCACTCGATTACCACGGGACCTGTAGGACGGCGGCATCCGGGTGGCGCTCGCTGTACCGGGGCACTGGGCCCAGGTGGGGCGGCCGTCTGGCTTTGTCTCCGTAAACGTGCGGACATGGTTGTGTTGGGCACTGCTGCGGCTTTACTGTCACTCACGCCCACACCCTCCAGTGCCCAGCCTTAGAAGGTATCATGTCTGGTAGGGACAGTGGCTCATAACTGTGATAAACGAGAGGCAGTTCTGTCCAAACTGGTTTGTCAGAGGGCTGACGTCGGTCCCCCGCGCGAGCAGCCTCGGGACCAGCAGTGGCCGTGGGGCTCTGATTACTTCTTCAGAGTCGCCCCGGCGCCCGACACCCTTGTTTTTCTTCCTCCTGCAAACAGTCTCGGACGGCCGTGTTTGGAAAGTGGTGCCCGTATGACACCTGGTGGCCTTTTCTCCCACGTGTCTCCTTTTCTGGGCATCGAACCCCATCTGCGGCCACGACAGATGGGCGATTTTATTATCAATGGGCTGCCACTTTTCAGGCAAGTGCAGGCGACAAAGGTCTGAATTGACAAAGCAGATGCTTTTGGGGTGGGCTGGGGTGGGAGGTAGTGGACACTGGCTTTTAGGAAAGGATTTGTCACCTTCAGTCAAGATTCGCCGTGGGCTTCTGCAGATCCTCCTCTCCTGGGGCATTCCACGTGAGCTCGTGATTAGCTTCCTGGGAGCACTGGGTGGGGACGTGGGGGACTCAGGAGCATGGGCTCATGTCTCGCAAGCTCCCTGTCTTGCAAACCCCGTAGGAAAGACAGGTCCTCTCTGCTTTAGCAGAAACCAGTAGCAAAATACATACCACTGTGATGGATCACAACTCTTCAAGGACATTCATGCTTATGTCCCAAATGTTCCAAACTATAGAGACCTCACCCTGCATTCCCCCTTAGCCCTTGAACTCTTCCCAGTCCTAAACCAAGGCCCAGAGAAGGGACCCTCCCTGAAATCTGTGACCCTGGCTTAGCCATTCACACTCCCACCGTTCTCTATGCGCTCTCTCTCTCTCTCTCTCTCTCTCTCTCTCTCTCTGTGTGTTCATTCGTTTATGTCCAACAGTGGTCCTGACTCTTCACCAGTTCTTTTGTGGTCAAAATACACGTTGAACTTGGAAGTGACATTCGTGGCAGAGGAAGAGATTTTGTCAGGAAAGTTAAGCCAGCAAAGGGATCCACGCCACACGCACTCCTGTCGGCCTGGCACTTCCTGCAGGGGGTCGCTGTCGGCAAGACCTCTTGCGGGTAACGACTTGGCTGCTGTTGTCAGACGCCATGCTTCCTGAGGACGAGAATTTGCCTCTTCTTTCCTCCGGCTGTTAATTTTCGTTTTGGCCTGAATGACCAGTGAATTGGACTTTATCTATGAGATGATGTGTCACCGTGAGAACGTAGAGCATACACCTGTCAAGGCCACGGGCGCCGCCTTGTCCAGCCCGGCTGTCCCCACATCCTTACACCGTACACCCCGCTGGAGAATGACATGCCTTGGCAGTCAGTCAGGCGTTTCTGTATTATCTTGTCTCACAGCACTTTCTTCTCGAAATCCCCAAGGCATTGTACTAGCCCAGTAACTTCTGAGATGTCCAAGTTCATTTTATAGGGAACATTTTCCTAACAGCTGTGATGAATGAGCTAGAAGATTAGGACCAGCAGGGTGGCACTGAACAGGATGTGGGCGAGAGGCAGAGATCAAAAAGGAGCACCCCGGAGGAACGAACAGGGCGAGTGCCAGTGAGAGGAGGGGTGTGCCCAGCACGGTTGTAATTTTGATCCCCGGATTTGGAGTCTGCCGATGAAACAAAGACTGAGAAATGTGTTGGGGGACAGCCCCTCGCCTTCTGACGATGAGACGGGGGATCACACGTACGTGCCTCCATCACAGGTCCGTCCGAGTGCGCCCCTCTACTTTGCACGCACTCTCCCGTGTCCAGCAGGCCGAGGGCAGCTTACAAATGCGTTCAGCATCCTCTGGGGAGGGAGGTGGGAAGACAGGCCGGCAGCCAGGACATCTTGGTGGTTATTAAACTGAGCCTTCCAGGCCCTTTTTATTAGTGATTAGACTCGGCTCCACAGCCCTAAAAAACATCAGCTCCCGTTTTGCCTCTTTTGGTCAAACCGCTAAAGAATCTGTTTTACATCATGTTTATTTATAACCCGACACAGACGTGGCCCTGGGAGCCCTGGGGATGGCCAGGCTTCAGCGTGCTCTCAGGAAGCAGGTTAGCAGCCCCGTGGAGGGACACAGTGCACACCTTTCTGGTCTCACCTCCACCTGGGCCTTCCCATCATCCCCCGTTGTGCCTGGAGGCTCGTGCTGAAGTTGGCATCCTAAAGAGGTGTCTGTTTGGTTTTTGTTTTCGCAGTCCATAGTGTGAGGATTGTACTACTGCAGAGACTCATGGATCACCAGGATGCGAACCTTCTGGAGCATTATTAGGCTGCTTTACACTGGTGGAATGAGTGGACCTGTGTAAGCAGTTTCTTTGGATCCTGCCCACCCAGCAGTCACCCGTTGCAAGGACAGGACTTGGTCGGGCGACTTTTGTACTCAGTGGATAAGGGGACACCTGAGTGGAAGGGCTACAATGATTTGAAGGTGAAATGTGAGTGGTGGACCCAGTCGTAGCGGGGGCCTGCTGTGCCCTGACCCACCCACATGCCCTCCACAGGCCCCTGGTAGCCAAAATCAGATGTTCGGAGAGCACCGGGCTGCTGGCTGGGGTAGGCATAAGGAACAAGCCTATGAGGGGGTCGGATCCATTGCTTGGACCCCTCAGCACCAAGCCGACTGGTTCTGATGGTGGCGTACTTAAGGCTAATGGTTTTAGGTAAGGACATCCCTGAGCAAGCAGGCCAGACAGCTTGGTGCTCTCCAAGGCTTCTGAAAGACACAGGAATGCTGATCGTGATGACAGAGGTATAAGTTGAATTTTTCAACAAAACTGAGCTTACGAGGGCCGTCCGGAAGCAGCCCAGCCATCAGTGCCGCTCTTTTTCACGTTACGTGGCTGGATACTTTCTGGACCACCCTCGTGTACCTCTGGCCTCCAGCACAGGGCCCCTTGGCCCAAACCCCTTTGTAAATAATAAGCATCTTTCTCTCCAGCAAGATTCCTTTCTGACAGAGCACATGTCTTCAGTTCATGTAATATTAGTGGATGTTTCTGTGGAGACTGCTTTGAAGATTTAGTTATGTAAGAAGAACATTATCACCAAGAAATGGTCCCATTATGATAAGTGGTGTAATAGCACACAGGCCTGGGAGCTCTGAACATTCTAGGTTCAGATTTCATCTCTCCTGTGCAAAATGGGCCACATCATTAGTCCCTTGCAAGGTTGTTTTAATGACTGAAATGGTGTATCTAAAGCACCGGGCTCGTGGACAGTCAGTAAAGAGTAGATGTTAATTAGTAATCTCTCCATGTGCTACAGGTTCCTCTCCTGAGTTGGGGGTTTGCTGTGTTGCATTGGTTCTGTGAGATGGTTTTAGATGGAGAAGGTGGCTACAGATGGGGCCCCCTTCCCTCAGGTGGCATTCTCGCAGGCAGTGACCACGTGGAGCTGGCCTGGCGGGGGCAGGCCTTGGGTAAACGTGAGCTCGGGCAGTCACTGACAAGAAGATGCGCTTTAGTGTTAGTTTTGCTTTGCAGAGAAGGCGGTGCTTCCTTGCATTGGGCCATGAGTTTCTCTGCACAGTGGTCTCAGGACGTGGGGTCACACGGCTGCTTTTCTAAAAGAGACAGATCCATATTTCTGTGTTCGTTCATCGTGGAGCTGACCCCGTAGTGGTAGAAGTTGTAAAAAGGAAAGGACCGATTCCCTCTCCGTGCCGTTCCTACTGCCTTTGAGAAAGTCCGCGTGAAGAAGGGATCTTCACCTTCCAGTCTGAAAACCATGCCCTGTTCTGGTTTAAAACAGGCAGCCTCCTGTCCTTGGAGACCTGCCATATATGAATTTCCACAATGAAAGGGATTTTTGTGGGCTGTCATTTCGAAGGCAAAGTTACAAAGTGCCAAGAGATGCCTAAAATAGCTAAGCGTGTAATTACGGGGCTTGGTGCATCCTCATGACAAGCTTGAAAACACATCCTTTTTGGAGTATTGGATCCAATATTAAGGGCCACTGGCATGGATAATGACAGGTTTTTATTCTATACCGGGCTTTCTCACACACACACACACACACACACACACACACACACACGTGTGTGCGTGCACGCACGCGTGCTCGCTGTCAGGAAAGTATCCAGCCATGTAGTATGACGATGTTCTATTGACAACGACGGGGTTTTTTTCCAGGCAGCCTTCATATATCAGAAACAGTTATGTTAGGTGAGAAGAGTGTTTGTATCAGTAGCAACTTGTTTTGTGAAACAATTCTCTGCAAAGTTTCTGGCGCTCCTGTCATGCCTCACACTCGTGCGTGGTTTGCCGCCCGCCCCGGCTTTGTTTCACAAGCACGAGCCCATAACCAAGCAGCCTCTAGGGGGCAGCAGAGCACCGACTCCGAAAGCCACGGCCCCGGGGCGGCAGGCGCTCCTGGCTCGTGGCCCAGCCCTGCTGAGACCGTGGTGCAGCACCCACAGTTCTCCCCTTTGCCTAACAGAACCCATCCTGAGGTCTCGCCACGGTGGAGAGCTTTGCCGTTCAGTCTCCCCTGCCCCACTCGCCCTCTGAAACCCTCCTCGTCTACTTCGTACCGTATCATGTAGCTTTCAACGACGGTTCCTGTTTGCTGCTGTTTCACAACCAGGAGCCTCCTCTTAAGGCTCTGAGTTTCCAGTAATGCCAGGACGGCCCTGGAGGCCTAAGTAAATGCTTAACAGCGGGTGGGGGATCCCTTTACCTGGAGTGAGGTCTTGATACAGGTGTGCTAATTTGATCGTCAAGGTGGTCTTGTTTTTGCACAGAGAAAGGATTTTCTTTGCTTCACTTATTTCTGAAGTGGCTGTGCTTGCTGGTTTGTTTCAGCGTGGGGTGTCACATAGAGGGTTTTCAAGATGAACCCAGAGGTGTCACGGAGAACATTCACTTGGGTACTATCAATGCAGCAAAGCGACTCTTGCTCTTCCTGGCTGTGTGCCTTGGTCAAGTGAACTCGGCTTGTTTTCTCGCCCATAAAATGGGGGTGATCTCAGCCGATCATACCATGGATTATCTACACCGGAGCATGCTGAGAGTGAAGGAAGACATTTTAAAATTATTAAAGTCATGTAGTTTTTTGACAAGTGTTTTTTTTTATACTTTTACCTTACTTATGACATTATTCGATTCAAAAATGACTTTCAAAATAAAATTTCCCACAAAAAATTAGAATAATATACAAACAAGTTATGTTAGATGAGGACAAATTATAAAGGAGAAACACACACACACACACACACACACACACACACACACAGCCACACACAGCCCTAGCTCTCCAGACCCACCACCCCGCGGTGGAGTTCTGTCCGGCTCTAACAAAAATACTGATTGGAGAGCACGTTCCTGCTTACATGCAGCCAAGAACAGACCCAGGGCATGGCTGTGCATTTCAGGTGACAGTTTGGCTGCCCTGTGAGCACAGAGCTTTCCTCTTCTCTTGCGAAGTCACTGCTGCTTCTGGGCAGCTTGCCTGGAGGGCTGGAGGCGCTGGCCTTGCACCCCTGTTCTGTGCCCAGCTCCTGCTCTTGGCAGTTGTGTTGAACTACTGGTTCACCACAAACTTAATTGTTTGAGCTGTAAAATGCATACCTGCCTTGAATGTTGGTGTCTATGTGTAGCCAGAAGCTTAACTGCCATTCTGTAATTAGGTTTCCAGGGCTGGGCCCATCCCTTCTAAAAACTAAATTCATGACTCCTCACCCGGCCTCTTGTAAGTGCTGTTTGCTTTGGCAGTGAGCGCTCTTCAGCCCGTGTGTTCCTCTAACCCAGAGCCCTGCAGAGGGCTGGTGTTCTTGCCAGCTCCTGCGTGATGAGCTGAAGCATCCAGCGGTGCATGCTCTGTGGCTTCCTGGAAGTAGGGAAGGGCCTGCACACAGTGCACATTGACGTGTGACAGGGGAGTCTAGTCCGGGGACAGGTTTTCTTGCAGGGACAGCCCTCTGCACGGCTCCTAACAGCCTCTTCTTTCTCTAGGTATGTGTACATTCCAGTGGGCGGGTCCCAGCATGGCCTGCTGGGGACACTGGTTTCCACTGCAATGACCTTTGCATTTGTGAGCTACTGGCACGGCGGGTATGACTACCTCTGGTGCTGGGCGGCGCTCAACTGGCTGGGAGTCACCGTGGAGAATGGAGTCCGGAGGCTTGTGGAGACCCCGCGCGTCCAGGACAGCTTGGTGAGTGGGAAACTCGTGCGTGGGGGAGAGGACAGCTGAGCCAGGCGGACTGGCTTTGAGAAGGAAGGTGGTCATTGGGTTCAACACATTGTGGGCCGTTCCTGCTAGATTGGTTCAAAGCCCCTGTGCCTAGAGGTAGGATAGTTAACAAAGAGATTTCTGTAGCTATTTTTAAAAAAATAAATGTTTTAACCATAAAATAATACCTGTTTATTATATAAAAATTAGAACATTCAGACAAGTATAAAAGAGGAGGAAAATGCCTCAATAGAAACCACTGTTAATAACCCATTTTCTAAATATTTTCTCTTGATATGTATGTATACATACATACACATATATAAATACGTAGAAATATATATAAAAGTATCCAGCCATGTAATATGAAAAATAGAGGCTTTTACAGTGGGATGTTTCTCCTGACAGCCCTCACGTAACATTTAAAACAAATGCGGTCATTCCAGAGATAGGAGGTTGGACAACTAATTTCTCGAACTCGTCCTAGAGAAAGTGCTACGTCCCTCATTGCTGAGTATCACTTGGGAAGGCCTGTCCTTGGCAAGGTTCTGCCACCTTACCGAGTTGTTTGTACGGTGCCAACATAAGTGCACGGTGGCACGTTCGCAACCTTGTCAGATTTTGGGTGCCATGACAGCTCTGATGGCCATTCCAGAAAAACAGCTCCAAAACTGCTTTGGAGGGTGGACTAGGCCCTGACGTCGGTGCACAGCTTCCCAAGGGGAGTCCTCGAAGGTGACCATAGTGACAGTTAGCACTGAGGTGTGTATAATAGCACTTTTTCTAAGATGAGTTTGAGAAATTAATTGTCTGACCTCGTATGTTTGAATCAGGACCACATTTCTATGTCTCCAAATCTATTTGTAACGACTCTTTTTAATAGCTCTATAGAATTTCATTATTAGATGTACCATAATTTATTTAGTCTCCTATTATTAACAAACGTATTATTCTATTGTTTTGCACTTATCAATTGCATTGAGTTGAATATCATAAGCAGGATGAATTCTATATGTAAAACTGCTAAGTTAAAGGTTTTTTTCACCATTAAGGTTTGCCATACATATTGCTTAACACTTTCTTAACTGCCCTGTAGACGAATTGTGCCGATTTCCATCCCTACTAACAGAGCATGAGAAGACCCTCACCAATACTGAGTAGTACTAGTAGCTTAATCTTTGCTAACTTGATGGGTACAGTTATTGTAGCATATGAAACAGCTGAGGGTTAAGACACATTCCAACTCAATAGGAAAATGATTGGGGAAATTAATTAAGCACTTTACACATTTTAAGCGATTTTAAACTAGTGTAAGTAAATGTTTTATCATGCAAATGTGGCATATGATGTATTAGAATCTTGTAGGCAATCATCAGTTCTGAATATGCAGCAATAGTCTGATAACCCTGAAAAAAGTAGCTAAAAAGGAATATGCTGGCATCAGTGTTCATGACAGGCAATAAAACAAGAAATTTACTGGGAAAGAATTAATGTGGGTAAATTTCCCCAGCACATGCAACTGAAGCAAATATATTTTTGTTTAAAACCAACACTAGCAAAATAGAATACATTTGAGTGTTTTTCTATAAAACTAACCATACTACTGGTGGACAGTTATTTCAATAAAAATAGATACATAGCAAAACAATGCATCTGAAGGAATTTACATATGCTCGTGCATGTTTGAAGATAAATATTTCATTCAGTAGTCGTACTCAGCCATCAGCAGACAAGAAATGCCAGTAGATTCTAATGGAAAATAGGATTTCAGTGAAAGTCATGGTGATGCCACACAAGGAAAAACCAAAGAAGTTGGTATCAGAAAGGTTTTAACCTTCATCCCCAAATCCGAGCGGTCTTCCCCAAAGCCTGAATCCCAGTCATCACCGGTGGAAAGCCAGAGAGTTCTTTTCAGCCCAGGCTAAAGCCCTGCCACACATTTCCTGTTTCTTCATGAAAGGTCTAACGTTCACCTTGAACTTAATGGTAAGCCTTGCTCTATGGACTTTGAGCCATGGCTTATGTTATTAATATGTTTTAACAATCTAAACTACTAAAGGAATAACCCAAACTGTGCTGCGTAGCCTATGGCTGGTTAATTTTGGTTAACAAATGAATGAAGACCGTGGAGACACTTACTCCCAGGTGGAGCACTTGAGTGTCTGCTCTGTCCCAACACAGCTCGTTCCAAGACCCTCACACATTTACCTCATTTGAGTTTCTATCCACAACGAAGGCACCAAGGAGCACAGTACTTTCTGAATGTGCATTTTTTTTTTGAGTGAGATACATGTCTTGGACGTGTATATTGTAAATGTGATGTGTAGTTCACGTATTTATTGAGCAAGAACCTACTTTGTAAAACCTATTTTTGTCACCTTTCATCCTGACAGCCTGGTAGTTGGTTGTGGCTGTTTAGACTGGGAGCTCCTGGAGTACAAGGTCAGGATCCCATCACCATTTATATCCCCGGTGGGTAGCTCGGTGTCTGAATCAGCTGCAGTGTTAAGTCAGTGCACAGTCAGGGCTGCCAGCTGGGGGAGTCTTTAGTGCTGCTCCCACTTTCCACCCAAGGACGCCCCGCTTGTTTACTGTTTCTTATACAGTTCAGCACAGATCTGCTTCCCTTCAGAAAAACATGGCTGGCTTCCCAGGGGTACAGAACCCTTTGAACAAACTCTTTCCTCACTTGAGTCACCCCTCCTCCTCTCTCTCTTCGAGACTCCAACTCGGTTTCTCATTCTTTTGTCAAAAGCCAAAGACTTAGCGCCTCCTGGGCAGCTACGTCCAGTGCCTTAAGTCTCGATAGTACTTTTACAGTGTGAGTTCACTCCCCATGCACCTCATCCGCTCTCTCCCGACTTCATCTATTTTCTAAAGACAGATGGAAAGACCCCGAAGGACAAGGGTCATCATTCCTTCTTCCCCACATCTTCTTCGTCTCCCTCCTCAAAGCTTTGGGACATATAGGACAGTAGGCTTCTGTTTCTTGGTGTCGGTGGAGTGGCAGTGGAGTAGTCACTGAAAGACTGGTCAGAGCTGAGTGTTGTAAATGAAGCCCTGTCATTTGACTGAGCTTCTTGTTGTCACGGAAATGTCCTTTGCCCTGTCTGGTGCAGTTGTCACTAGCCCCATCAAGCAACTAAGAAACTAGCTTTTGAATTGATTTCATTTTAATTAATTTAAATCTAAGGAGCCCCCGGGTGGCTAGCAACTTCCATTTTGAGCAGCGCCATTCTAGACTTTACCCCTTTTCTAGGAAAAAAAAAAGTGAAAAGAATGTAGAGTGTCGGGTTCTGCTATAATTTAGAATGATTTTCATCACTGGTGTCATAGCCACCTGGCTCGTAAATCTCTCCACTCAGATGCGTCACAGACATCTCAGACTTGGCACGATATGGCCTCGTGTGTCCATACCCCGCACCCATCCTAACCAGCCCCTTTTCCTAAGCGTTCTCTATTTCTCCAGATGTCACCGTCGCCTAAGTAGTTACCGAAGGCCCGCGCCATCGAGGTATCCTTTGTGTCCCCCTCTGTCTCAGTTCTTCCTGTGTGTACTGAACAGCCCACCTCCCAAGGAGAGCTGAGCCCCCTTACCGAAATGGAAGCCCCGTGAGGTCAGAGGTCTGGATCCCGGACGCTGACCGCTCTCCCTGGCACAGCGTAAGCATGCAGGAAAGATTTGCTGCACGAGTGAATGAGTGAATGAATGAATGGTACTTTCTGCCTTCACTGAGGGGACCAAAGAGGAAACAGGCTCATGCAGCAGCGTGAGGAACGTAGATGGAGTGCTGGGACAACCTGCTGAGGTGGCGCTTGTTCAGCACGCTGCGGTGAGATTGTCTTACTCTGCAGGAGGGTCCGTCCCGATGGCTGTCCTCACGGCCCAGTGCCGTTTTGATGCTCAGAGCCCGGCGCCTGGACTGTCAGGAGAGGAGTGTGCGGGCCGTTAGCTTTCCTGGCTCCCTGCCGCCTTGTGAGCGCCGGGATTAGTGGCTGTGACTCAGGGAGGCACCGAGCTGAAGGGAGCGGACAAAAGGGCTTCTCCACAAAGCGCCAGGCCGGGTGGACAAAGACAGTTAGCGCCGAAGCAGCGTGCTCTTCCTCTCAGCGCAGTGCTGTCCCCAGGAGCCGGGGCCTGGACCCGCATCGAAGGCGCTGGGTACGCGGAAACGTCCCGAAGTGGAGTGACACCGCCTCCCGGTCGGATCCCCCCTCTGCAGGGAGGCACCTGCGGGCTGCTGGTCACTCATGCCCACGCCGAGGACACGCGCGTCTCACGCGGTCCACTCACCCCCACCCGATTTCCACGTCCCTGAGTAACTTACGTGGGTCCTCCTCCCCCTGCCCTTGTCCCCTCGTCCCTGCCCCCGGAGTGCCCTGTGGAGCCGACTCAGCTCCTCTCCGAAGCAGGAAACTTTCTATCCAGAGACTTACTTGAGGAAGCGTGTCTCCAGTGAAACCCCCCGAGGGTCAGTCTACCGGTTCTGGGACGGGTCTCGTGCTCCGGGGTGTCAGAAAGCACCCAAAGACCCTGGCTCTGTCGTGACAGCCATTCAGTTTGTCAGCTGGATCGGTGAGTTTGAGTTTGAAGATGTAGGTGCAGAAACCCCAAGAGCTGGAGAGATCAGTCATCTTGAAGGGACAATTGATTGTAACATGACCGACACGATCCAACGAAGGGTTACTTCGTTCTGTGGGACCCTAACTCCCCAGTTGGCAAGGTGTGCCTGGCAGTGGGCCCGGTCAGGAAGCCCTTGCACTAGGGGCCGTGCTCGCAGCCCCAGGTAACCCCCTGAAGGAACGCAAACAGACTGGCCTGAGCAGAGCTGATCTGTTTTTGACAATGGCTCGGGCTCTTCTGTTCCTCCACTGCTTGGGTTCATGTCAACGAGCAGAGATCCCGTGCTCACTGTAGATGAGCCACTTTCTCCAGAACGGACCCCTTCCCACACTGGACCCACTGAGGCAGTCACCCTGCTCCTTCATGTCTTAACTGGCTCACGTCGGAGACGTAGATGTTCAGCGCCCTATGTGGAGAGACTCTGAAGGGCACTGCAGAGCTCTGAGCAGAAGACGGGATTCCCCGTGCGGATTCCTCTCTCTGCATTGTCCTTCTGTGCTTCCGGGCTGGCCCGGCAGTCCAGAACTACAGATTCTACAGTTAGTCCATACCCTACGTGCCTGGCCTCCTACCAGGACGGCCATCTTTACAGTGGCTGCTTGGGATTAAAGAGGCAGTAGAACCATGGATGGAGAGCTTTGCTCTGTGCAGAGCTAAACGGTCTACCTGAAAAAATGGACCCGTCGTCCTAAACATCAAGCGTCCCGACTGACCTCGCCGGCCCGGGGATTGCTCAGGAGAAAGGTCCAGGCAAGGGGACGACGTTTTGGGATCACAGAGATGATATTTAGAGCCACGGGCATGTCTGAGACTTTCTAGAGAGAGAGAGTGCAGGAAGAGAAGCAAAGGCGTTCGGAAGCTGGAGGGTTGAGGCGGGGCCCCGAGTGGGAGGGAAATCTGGAGGGTGATTTCACAGAAACGAATTCAAGGGGCATTTTGTGGCACGAGTGATCAGTGGTACTGATGCTGTTAAAGGGCCACGCAAGGTGAAGTTATAGAGTGACCGTGTCACCTTGTCAGAGAGCGGACAGTGGGAGACAGAGCTGTCACCTCCCCGGTCCCCCAGGGGTTTGCGAAGTCGTTGGAGAGGCGTGACGCGTACAGGCCCGTGGGGGACCCGTGTCAGCCGTTATGTGCGGGGACCGGAAGGAGTCAGGGAGGCCTCCGGTGTGCCTGAGGCGGGTGGTCGGGGGCTAAGCTGTACAAATGGCTGTTTGAAGAGCTGGGGCTTGACGGGGGCTCTGGAGGATGAAGGGTGGGATCTGGGCAGGTCTGGATGGAGGAGCAGACAGGAGGGCCCTCCAGGCCGGGAGGGGAGCACATGCACAGCCTGAAGTCAGGCGTGGAGCCTCCATGCTCCGGTGAGAAGGCCGATGTGACAGAGGAGAGGCTGTCGCTCGGGAGAACGGAGGACAGGTCCTTCCCATAATGGGGCTCGAATGCCAAATTTAGAAACAGAGCAGTGCAAACCACTTAACCGAACGGGAGAGCATTAAATGAACGTGACAATCCTACCTGTCACATTAGCCTGTGGTGGCAGCTCGTTAGCACTCACCAGGCCTCTGGGTCCCCAAACAGCAATGCCTGCTGCTGGGTGGGTGACCACCCGCTGTGGCCCCTCCATTGTCTCCCACTCCGCGGGGTCATTAGCAATGCAGGACCCACGCGGTGCAATTCACTGGTTCTACATTTTCTTCTCTGTGGGGATCCGAACCCGAGCCTCAAGCCCTCTGGTCTGAGAAGTAGAACTGCAGATAATTCCCCCTTTTAGTTCAGATATATTTAGCATGGCAACAGGATTTTCAAGTTCTTTTTAACTTACCGTGACTGCGTCTGCGTCTACTGTCTGGCAGAGGGAGGGCTCTGAAGTACTCAGTTTTCAGGCTTTCGTGGACTGACCAGTCCCCGGGTCTGGCCAGCTGCCATTTCAGTCCCTGTCACTTCAGGCTTGAGCTAAGCAGGGGTCAGTCTGTCATTGTTTGCTGCTTGTCCACTCTCCCTAAGTGCACGGCACAAACTCTCACCCCGGGGAACTGTAACCCGGGAAAACCCTCAGCCACGCGGACTTCTCTGGGGGCTTGTGGGTTAGAGTCCCCCTCAGAGTTCCCAATGTCTCTTACCGCAGCCCTGGAGTGGGGGCGACTCTAATCACAGTCTAGTGCCCAGCACTTTCCTGTAGATGAACTTAGGAAGAAGCAAAACTTTATTATGGACACATTGAAGCATTGTGTTTCCAAGTCTGGGTCTCTTTTCTCTCCCAGAAAATCCAAATCACCACTGAAGTTCGCAGAGCTTGGCTTCCAGGTGCTCCTAGTCTCAATGGAAGAGTGAGGTGGGCCCTTCTTCCCAGGGTGCGCATACTTAGTGCAAAATCTGATTACACGCCGCGCTTATTTACACTGTGTACGTATGTAGTACGTACAGTGTGTGTTACGCACGTATGCTGTGGCTGTGTGTTGCACATACATAGATATATTCGCATATGTACGTGTGTGTATGTATATGTATGCATGCATGTATGTGTGTGTGTGCATGTTTATCTATGTGGTGTGTGCGTACTCATTTCTTAAAGCTCTTAGAAGTCAGAGATATGTAGGACTTCGAAAATATCTGTTCCTCCCAAAACCTAGAAATAAACAGTGCTTAAAAAAGCATGCCGAGCAGCTGCTGGCCTGGTTTGAGACGAGGGGGTTGGTATCAGTGCACTGTGATCACTCACGTGTGTTGAAACACACAGTTTAGGGTGGTTTGTGCTTCTTTCTCTGGCATCGACCCTGTAGTCCACCCGACGGGCTGGAGCAAACGCTGGAATGGCCACTGCGTATCCCCTGAGGGTGATGGGAAACGGGACACTGTGAAAGCGTCAGGGCCTCTATCCAGCCGACTGACTGCAGTTACTCAGCGTGATGACACTGAAATAATTGCACTGTCAGGGAAGATGAAAATGAAGACTAAAGAATAATGTATAGAATAAAAATGAACTTTTATTTAAAAATGCACACAAACACACAGGAGTGTATGGAAGGTTGTCCGTGAAATCCTTCATGGTGGGATTATTTGTGAATCACATTTCCTTGTTTTGGCTCATTTCTATTTTCATCCCTTTCTGCAGCAAATACATATTGTTGTCTACTTAAAGGTTATTGATGGAAAAGAGAATCGGACGGGCTCACCCTCAGCGGGCTTTGTGTGGCTGGCCCCGGATATTTGAATTACATTAGAAATTGAGGGTTAGAGTTGGCATTTTTAGGAGCAAACGCATGTGGGGCTGTTGTCACTGCCATCCTTTGCCAAAGAAGAAACCATACCAGCTACTGCAAAAGATCTCTCACACTTACCGTTTTATTTAATCATCACAACAGCCCTTCGGGGCGGGTCGTATTGCCTCCAGTTTTACAGATGAGGAAACCAGAGAGCAGACAAAGGGATTTATCTAAGAACACACCGTTAGTTTTATTAGAAAGGGAGTCAAATTGAGTTACCCATCTATCCACACTAAGCTTCCTTGATTTCAGGCTAGAAGAGAATTCTTTCTCGATAAACCCTAAATACAGTAGACTCTCTGTTAATTGGAACTCAAGCAACCGGCACTCTTAAGCAACCAGCAAAATTTTTTCCCGTTTGCTCGTGATTTTGCCGGTTGCTTGAGTCCCGGTTAATGGCGAGTCTACTTATATTTATCTGGCATCTACCCATCCAGGTGGATGCAGGTTAACCGAGAGGCTACTGTACTTAGATCGCTCATTCACTTCCTGTGTCCTTGTTGCTCGTGAATATCTGGCAGGAGATTGACATTCCGACTCTCGGTTCTTGGGCAACTTGTGTTTGAACTGTGGCTCCACTTAACCTGTCTATGAAATAACTCTTCCTGCAGAGTGGTCCAAGTGACATGAGAATGTTCACGAAAACATGTTTACCCCATTATCTCATGTGATTTTAGTAGTAGCTTTGTACGTGGTATCATTATCCCTGTTTCACAGTGGGAGAAAACTAAAACTCAAAAAGTCTCAGAAATGTATGTTCATGGTTCAAAAGTCAAATCTCACCACAAGGCTTCATCCAGATGAACAAATAGAAAAGCTTTCTCCATTTCTCCCATCAGCATCAACTTTAGATTCTCTTAGTTCTTTCTGATATTTACCTCTGTTTTTCTCAAACAGATTCTTTAATGTGTTTATTTATGAATTACAAATATTAACTGTCTTCTACGTGAGGTTTTTTGAACCTTAGACCTACTTCCTACCTCTCCTCATATAATAATATCTCTATTTTTGGTTAAATCAGCACTCTGTGTTTCCATTATTATTACTATGTTAAGTGTAACCCCTTGCCAAACCAATTAATATACTATAATTGCAAATCAATAAATAATTTGAAAAAATATACTATAATTTCATTTCCTTTCTTAGTCAACTGTTTCACCCACCCCCTCAGATGAAGAATTGCCTTTTCTCTGTTTTATTTGTAGTTTACTGTCACCACGTCTTTTCATTCTCTCCAATAAAATTGAAAAATCCTCACGAGTATTTTCCCCGTGGTCAGACACGTCTGGTAATTTGTCGGCTCTTTTCTTTTCCTGGGGAGTCTCTCTTAAAGCCCTCTCACCCTCCTTTCCCATCTGGTTCAGGTCTCTTTGGATCTGCTCTACAGCTGTCGTCATGACACTTTCTTCTCCTCTCTCCTGTGCTGAGCCCCTGTGTCATGGGTTGTAGATCTCCCCAGCTCTCTTTGATTTGCTGGAACACATCCTTTAGTAGCTTTCTTAGAAAAGGACCATAATGATTATTATATTCTTTTACATTGTATTTCCAAAACTGTCTTTCTTCTGCCTTCACATTTGATTGATTCTCAGAGCACTGAATTTTAGGTTGAAAAGTAATTTCTCCTGAAAATGTTGAAGATGTCTGTCTTTTAGTTTCTAGCTTTACCGTCGAGAAATGCCATTTTGATTCGCAACCCTTTCTACATAATCTGTTTTATTCTCTAGAAGCTTAATACAAATATCTTTAGCATTTGTATTCTGAAATGTCACTGTACTTGTTGTCCTTGAATGTATAATCTCTCTGATGCAATTTATTCATGAAAAAAAAAAAGAAGAAAAAAAACTTTCATAATGGGAGTGGAGAAGAAGGGAAACTTTCCCAAGGTCTGTATGCTCATCGCCTGGATTTTTAACCAACCTCCCGTTTTTTTCCCACGTGATTTACGGTTGCTATCTGTGATACCTGGTACCTCCAATGGCTGGGCCTTCAGGGAACCTGATGTATGAGTAACTTTCTTCTCTTTGGCATCTAGTATTCAGGTCTCTCAGCTCTGATCCTTCCTCCATCTGCTTTCTATCTTACAAAGGTGGGTTGACTTTGCCCACCTGCTGTTTGCTTCTCTTCCATTCCTTGTCTGTGGCTTTCCACTGTTCCAAATGTTTACTTTTATTTTAATGGGGCTTGTGAAGGGAGCAGAGATGTCTCATTTACTGCATCTAACTGGATGCCACTAGAAGCGTTTCCTGTGCGATTATCACTTGGTGAATCAGTTTGCACTTTACCTGGTTGTCAGTTTTAGATTTTTTAAATATCCAGTTTGCTAAAAAAGCAGGCTTTGCCCTAAGCTGTTGTTTTTATTTTTGAACAGCGTATAGCTGAGGCCACAGCTGTCATATCCTACGCTTATTTAATAGTCCCAAGGGACCTCAGTGCTGCCTGAGGAGGGGGACCCAAGTACCGTGGGCAGCCATAACTTGAGCATCTGGCTTCCATGTTCCCACCCATGTGCCTTGACTCTTTATACTCAGGGGAGGTGGCCAAGGTCTAAGGTCATTTAATGGAAAGATGCCTAGATTTCCCTTTTTTATTATTTTATTCTCTTTAGTTGATGAAGTCCTTCATGAACACATGCTCTTAAAAAATACAGATAAGACTGAAGTCCTCCCCCAACACAAACATGAGAGGTAACCACTGTTGTCACATTGGAGCATAGCCTATCATATCTTTACTACTCTGCGTGTGCGTGCGTGCGTGTTTTAAGAAATGTATCACTCTCCTAAAATTTGCAGTTTTTTCCTCTTCATGGTATGTTTTGAAAATGTTTTTATATTAGTGTAGATCTGCATAATTGGATATGGTATGGATATATCATAATTTGTTTAGCCACTCTTCTATTGTTGAGAATTTAGATGTTTTGGTCTAATTTTTTTCTTCTGCAAATGCAGCTGAAGTGAAGATGCCTTCTCATGCCTCCTTGCCCATGTGTGTAAGTGTTCCTTTAAGGCAGATACCAAAAATAGAGTAGAACAGGAGTGGGTGAACTATGGCCCATGGGCCAAATCTGGTCTATTGCCTGTTGCCTGTTTTTGTGTGGCCTGCCACTAAGAAAGGTTTTTGCATTTTTAAATTGTTTTATTCCATGGTCCATTCTTTCCCCAGTGAGTTGAAGGATCACCTTTAATATATAATAAGCATCCAAATATACTCATGCATGGGTTCATTTGGGGGCTCTATCCTGTTGGCATTGAGCTAGTTGGTTGTTCCCATTAAGTATACTTTCTGTTAGTAAGGTGGTGTCATCTGCGTACCTTAAGTTACTGATATTTCTTCCACCAGTGTTCACTTTCCCTTCCTCTGAGTCTAGCCCAGTTTTTCGTACATGTTCTTCATACGGACTGAACAAATAGGGAGATAAATGCACCCTTGTTTAACACTTTTGCCTGTAGGAAACCATTATCTCTCTCCGTATTGTGTCCCGACAGTGGCTTCCTGTCCACACTGCAGTCTCTGCTATTTTTAACTAAACTGGACATCTAAGCGCTAGAGCAGGTGACTTGTAATGAGCAAAAGTGGCTTTGCCTTCATTGCTGTAGGTATTTGCTCCTCTCCCAGTAGCAACCAGTGCTTGAAAAATTTAACTTCATCGACCAGGTACCGTACACTTACAAGAAGGAAGGAAGCGTTGCTCTCTGAGTGCCTTCACACGTTCGTTTGGCTTGTATATAGGATGGGATGGAACATGAAGGAAGTCAGGAGATGCTGGAGCTTATTTAGGGTGAAGGGAGAGACCGGATAATCGTTGAGCAGACACAGAGTTGGAGGGGGGGTGTCTTGCGGGATGCAGACTGAATAATCAGCCGCCCCATCCTTCAGGAACTTACCGTGCTGGTAGGAGTATGAGAGAGACGGACGAATAACTGTTAGAGCACAGACTTCTACATGGAAATGACCAAAGTGTCTTGAGAAAGAAAGCAAAGGAAGCAGTGGCCTGGCAGGTCGGTGCAGAGATGGGACAGGGGGCCCTGGGAGGACTTCGGAGGGGGAGTCCTCGTGACCCCGCGTGTTTCACTCCGGCTGCCCTCCCCTTTCACAGGAGCTACAATTGGTTCTTCTGTGGACGTTGGGGCCTGTGGGGTGATCTCCCCTCCAGTCTGTCCTCTTCACTGTTTCTTTGCTCAGCTCTCTTACCCTCTGGTTAGCGTTTTTATGAGAAAATGAGAAGCCTCAATGATTTATATTTGGAAGAACTGTGTCCAGCTGCTCAAACCCACCCAGTTTCTTTTTTTAGCTCCTCCCCCACTTAAAAATAAACTGCATCAGGTCCCACTTGCCAAGCCTTTGTCACTGTCCCCAGCAGCCACTTCTTCGGCCCATCTGCTCCCCCAGATGCTCAACCCATCCGTCCTCCCAGCTCAGCCCCACGTGCAGCCCCTCTGTGGACAAGTGTGGGGCCCACTGAGCACAGCAGCCAGTGGCCCCCCAGTCTGCCTTTGACTCTGTGTTGCTCTGAGCATCACTTATGACCCAGATTCGGCCCATCACGGCCCCCCACCCTCCCTACCCCCCACCTTCAGGGCTGGATTGCTTGTCCCAGCTGGTCCTGTGATTTCCAGGGACAGGATGTTGACTGGAAAAGATAGAGGAGTTGCCATGGTGATGTGAATAAACACACAGGAGCTGTGGACACGAGCCATGTGCACTTCACAGCAGGCAAGTCAAACTAGTTTGACAGAAGTTTAGCTCAGCCCCGAGGTTTACTCTGTTTGGCTTACACCCCACACCTTTGGGGGCGGTGTCTTAGAGGGACGTTTAAGGCCACCGTGCTCAGAGGAGTTAGTGGTTCGCCTGCACGTCCGGATGTTCTCAGGGCTCCTTGTGTCCAGGCCCAAAGCCCAGTACCTGCCCTTGGGCCCGAAGAAGGGGTTATAGTGACATTAACGTGGAGAGAAACGACCCCAACCTGTCACCTGGGTCACAGTGCGCGCCGGAGAACTGGTCACCCTGCCTAGGACCGGTCCTGCGGCACTCCCTGTTCTTCCTCTTTCCTCTGGGTTCCAGGACAATTGTGTTGTCCAACCCAAAATGCCCAACCCATTTCCAACTGTCCCCTGGGGGCCGGTGCCACTCCAGCGTTTTGCTGCCAGGTTGTTGGATTGCCACAGGCTGTCCTCTGGGAAGGGACCAGGGCTCCTGTTTTATCTTGATAGGTTCGTGTTCGTGAAAATCAGAAGCTGTTTACCTGTTGCAGCCTTCTCTCTCAAGTTGCCGATTCTTATTTTCGTACCTGATGGCTCCTCACTGCACACGGATCTATTTGCAACCTCAGCACGAGGGGGTTTTCAAGCACCTAAACCGTGAGGATGAGTGACGAACATATAAGGCTTGGTCCCTTGCACGTGGACAGCCAGAATCTAAGATGCGAAGGGCACAGGACTGATGACAGTAATTGCTCTAGGATGTCAGAGGAGAGTACAAAAGCAGCAGAGTTTACAGTGGTCATTTTGGCCCTATGACCCTAGCGATTCCGAAAGTCACATTTATTCATGGAGCTGGCTGGGCCAGCCTCCTCATACGGCATTTTTCGTCCCGGTACTCCCTTGGGGTAGAAATTTCCTGTAGAGTTCCCGTAAAGCAATGACTGAGGCCAGATGGTTCCCAAGACAGAGAGGAGACCCGACTGTCAAAGCTGTCATCTTCCACCGTGTGTTTGGGGAGTCTGAGCAGGAGAGATGGTTGCAACCAGGACTTCACATCCCCTTGGCTGTCAGTTACGACCCTCTTGTGGACCCTCTTTTGCCTTCCTGGTGGCCCATAATTCTGCTCTTCCACTGACCCCCAGCAAAGAGCAGCAATGCTGTGTCAAGTTCGCTACTTACTGGCCAGGCTGATGGTTGTCAGTTCAGAGGACGGGGCTATTGGTTAGCATCAGCTTTTTGGATTTTCTTGATCATCTATTTTGTGTCCCACCCACTTACCCATCACGAACTGCCCACGGGCATCTTGATTTCTCCTTTAGGTCTTTTTAGCTCATTGATCCCAACAGCCTGTGCCTTTAAGCTTCTTGCTTTGTTGTTGTTGTTGTTAAATGAACTGTTTCTAATAATTGAATCGTCATCACTCATTTCAGGTTTTAGATGCTCCCCCACCTCTCTCTGAGAGCAGAGGCACTGTCCTGTTTGCTGTTATTTCGACGCCCCCACCCCACCCCGAGCAGAATTAGGAAGTTATCGGCACATGCAGCTGAGAGACATACTGGGGTGACCAGAGAATGAAGGGAAGCTCCCAGGGGATGGAGAGGGTCCTGGTCCCTCCAGCACGCCCTCTACTCTCGCCTCCTCCTTTGTTCTGCCCGTGGCCCTCAGCCCTGCCTCCAACTGGTACCATGGACCAGGTAACTGGCACCGCAGCCCTGCCTAGCAACCCGACGCAAAGGGCCTTTTCCTCTCTCAGTGCCTCTCTGGTGATGATCTGATAACTGCCGTCATGTCTCACACAGCTTAGCCAAGCTACGCACGCTCCCTGTGACTGACATGAATAAAAGGTCACGTGGGGCCTTTGAATTCCCCAAACAGGATGTACGGTTGGGGGAGACGGATGGGGTCAGGACAGAAGCGGCGGAGTCCCTGACTCACTGGGCCCCTTAGAAAGCAAAGGTGTTATCAGTGTCCCTGTACCTGGAGAGAGTGATGTGGACACATTGATGCCACCTGAGATAATTCATATTCTCTTGCTTTATTATTCTGGACCCCGCCCCCATCTCCCTGCCTCCGCTCACTCCGCTCCCCAGTTATTGCTAACTGAGTCAGTAACACCCAGAAAATACCTCCCTCTGCTCGACAGCGCGGAAACTGGTAGGTTCACGTCTCCCCGTTCTCAGAGGTCTCCCCGCTTCGTGCCCATTTCTCTTCCATCACCAGAGTTCATGCTGTGTGGTTGTCTCTTCTCTGGTCTCTTTGGGCAGCATCCCCTGTACATGCCTGTGGCCTCTTAGAGCGCAGGGAGAGACTCGCAGTCATCTTGTCTGGTGGCCTCTAACAACCTGTCGCCTGGAGGAGGGAGCCGCGCGTGGGGAGAGGCAGGGTAGCGGCTCCGTCTGGGCACACGGATGGACGCGGGGATGGAGGGGCTGGCGGGAGGGAAGGGGGCGGGGCACCAGGAATTCATCTCTCTGGATTCTCAGAGGACACGGAGCAAGGCTTACAGAATGGCCACAGATGGCCCTCTGCAGGGTCCCCCAAATAAATAAGCCCCCTGCTGGAGAGGCACCCTCTAGCTTAGTCCTGCCATGAATTTGGGTAACGCAGAGTCCTGGTTGTAATCGGAGCACAGCTGACACCGAGATGCAGGTCACCCCTACACCAAGATGTAGGTTCCGGGGGACATACAGGCATGCTCTCTGGACCCTTTGCACCCCCTCTTTTCTGCGTCTTTGGATTCGGCCGAGGTAGCTGTCAGGAACCCTGGGGCCCTGTGTGTCTTGCTGCCGTGCCATACCTGGTTTTCATTCTGAATACATAGTCCCAAAGGATGGTCCCAGTGACCGGCTCACGAGGTTCCCACGCTGTAGACACAGCACTGTGACCTTCCGGAGGGCCACCAGAAGGGTCAGTGCTGAGGGATACAGGCTTTGTGGACCCTGTGAAATCCTCGAGAAGACGCTGAAAGGGAGGGAGGACGTGCCGCGGAGGCCTCGGGTGGATGAGCAGAACTCGGTGTCCTCAGTGCCGGGTGACGCCTGCGCAGGTCCTGCCCTCTCAGGTGCTGTGATGAGCCGTCATGCCCCGGGCCCTGCCCTCTGGCTCCGGGAATGGTGTCCGCTCGCCCTGATGCTTCTGCACCCTTAACGGGACTCCTCCTCACCAGGGGTGGCCTCGCAGGGTCAAAGTAAGCTGGCCCAGAAGCTCTCCCTGACCTTGACCTCGTGACATGGAGTTGTGCTTTCTGTGGTGGAAAGTCGTGTACAAAGTTCTCCCCCCGTAGATTTACGTGCAGAAAATGCGTGGGGACATCCCAGCTGAACCTTAACCCGCGCCAGTGTGTGCGTGACCCGTGCCTAAGGGATCCCGTTTGGCTGCAGGGAGTGACCACCTGGAGGTGCTTCTCTTCTTACTACGCTTGGACCCGGATAAGCGTGCTGGGGGGGTGACAGCCGTTTTGACAGCCTAGTCCAGGCCCGGCGGGGAGGCATCCCGGGCGGGTGACCGAGGAAGCGGGACGACGTCCCCGTCTTCTTCTCCACCCTTCTCTGAGACGCCTTCCTGCCCTCGCCCAGGTCCAGTTCCTGTCCCCACGAGCTCGCCGTCGTGTCCACGCTGCCCTCGCTTCCTGTGCCACGTCCATGCTCATCCTGTCCAACCTGGTGTTTCTCGGGGGCAGTCACGTTGGGAAGATCTACTGGGACAGGATCTTCCTACAAGGTAAGCCGCCGGGGCGTGCTGTTCGCGGCCCGTTCTTGTCTTCCGCACAGGCGCTGGCTGTCTTGGACGGGTTTGGGAGCGGGGACAGTCCCTGTTCTGTTGGTGGCACGGGACCTACAAATACCAACCAGGAGCCGTTCCCCGTGTGGCTTGGTGTCCCAGGCTTTGACGCAGCCCCTCTTGCCTACGACACGTGACACTTCACCTCCAAGTGGGCTCTCCCACGCTGCTCACGTACCTCCAGTTCTCTCACTTCCCCTCATCTTCCCTGCTAGCTGTGGATCCCAGCATGCTGCACCCCAGCCTTAGCCCTGACCGTTCTGGAAGTCCCACCGAGCCTACATTCGCGAAGCCCCACTGTGCTCTGCGGCAGCACTGGCTGTGACGGCCGAGTTCCCAGAGCCCTCGGCTGGGGCTGTTTCTGTCTGAGTGCTGGGGTGCCAGCGCCAGCAGCCGGCCTGATGTTTAATGCACACGGAGTGGCTCGTCTCCATGTCCCCAGCAAAGCCACACCTGGTCTGTGCGAGTTACTGCCAGAGCACGGCGTTACTAATTGCTCGTCCTTTGTGTAAGGTCACCATTTTTTCTGGGGCTGGAACGAAGAGTTACGTCACTTCCTTAAGCGACGTGGGGGACAGGGAACGACTTGGAGTGCACATTCCCCTAGCCTATGCCTGTGTGTCACAGCAGAGATTCTCCGAACGGTGACGGGGTGTGTGCTTCCGGTTTGAGACACTGTGCCACGCGGTGATGACGCGGCTCTGCACGGCTGGGCTGGCATCGCCACGTCCGGGCCCCTGAGGAGCCAGCGATGCTTTTGCTGTAGCCCCTCTCACAGCAGAAATAACCCGCACGCAGCTGCGTGATCCCAGAATGCCGGGGTCACAAACCTGAACTGTCGCGGGCTGGGCCGAGCCAGGCTCACAGGGGCCAGGACAGAGCCCTGGTTGGCTTTCATCTCTCCCTGCATTACCCCTCTTTGATCTTCCTTTCCGAGCAATGGCTGAGCTGACAGTTCCTGAAGAGGCCGTGTGCTTTTTCAGCGGAGCCTGCCCTTTAATAAAGGGGGGAGCCTGTGGGGTGCAGAGGACTGGAAGATAGAGGTGGGTGACAGTGTCTTACTTACCTAGCCTCCTGCCACAATACCTAGTGTAACGCTGAGCACGCTATGGCTCAGGGGGCAGTGCTGGCCTGGGATTTGCTGGCCCCCTGAGTGACAAGGCGCTGACCTTGGCTTCGGTCAATGAAACAAATCGGGGGAACTAAGACGACAAGGATGGCAGAGGAAGCTCACACAAGTGTGGGGCCCGAACATGCACACAGAACTATGTCAGCAGGTGCACGTCATGCCTGTGCCATGCGCATGAGTGAACAGGGAGGGGTCACGGACGCAGGGGCCGACCTGCCCCTGGAAGCCGGACTTCACAGGAGACGTGGCGTTTGAATTGGAGTTTGGAGCACAGCCAGCGGGGCCTTGCCGGGTGGGGAAGGCCGGTGCACGGGCAAAGCCACACTTGCTGCTGTCAGATAACTCCACAGCCTCTGACATTTTCCCCTTAGAAGTGCATTCTTCTCATAGTTAGGTCAGGGCGAGGCCGGTGGCTTTTTCTAAGCAGTGACTCCAGGACTTAGGGTGTTTCTGGTTTGATTCTCCACCGCCTTGTCCGGGCATCATGCAGGGAGGGAGTCATGGGGATGGAGCGCAGGTACTGAACCGGAAGTGACACATGGCATTTCTGCTCACGTGCCCTTGGGCAGACCTGGTCACGTGACTGGCCTTAGTGCAAAGCAGGGAACTGTGGGAAGTGACAGGGCAGGAAAGGGTAGATGAGGCTACCAGCTGGAGGTGCCCGAGAAGCACTTAGAGATGTAAGGTGCAGTGGGGAGGGCTCGGGACGTGGGCGTCAAGGGCGTGCAGGTGGTAGGTGAGGCCATGGGAGTGGATACAATTAGCTGTGGAGCATGCCCAGAGTGAGCCAAGGGGGGGTGGAACCCCGGGGTGGAACCTGGGGGTGCCGGCATTTACAGGGCGGAGAGAAAGACAGTGGCTGTGAGGTCTTTCTGCTTCCTAGAGGCAGAAGGATCAAAACCCGGTTTGCCCTGGACCCTGCGGAGCTCGCGTCGGCCACGTGGGGTCAGGGCTCAGGGGAGTCCGGTGCGCTCCTGCTGTGCAGGTCTTCCTGGTCTGCATTGGACAGGAGCTGGGGTCCTGGGGCTGTTCTCTGAATGTGGAGGGCTCTAAGAATTATTTCTCTCCAGATTTTGAGCCCAGGGAAGCTCAGCTCAGAAACTTGGGTCAGAGATGCTTTAGATCAGTCTGGTCCCATCTCAGCCACTGTGTCCCATGGCCTCTGGAGTCAGGGGATGCCCACTGGGGTTTTGGCAGTGGCCCCATTTGTCGGGGCCCTTCTGTGCATCTTTGTCCCTGAGTGGCTGAGTTGACATATCTCTTGGAGAAAAGTGACCCAGGATCCTTGAGAACTCTGGGTATTTTTTTTTTCATAACTAATTTGATTGATCTGATAGAAAATTAGTATGAATATTCATGTTCTGGTACAAAAATGTATTAATGAGTTTATAGGATGCTTCCTCAGACTCTGCCGAGGTATTATATTAGCTTTCTAAAATTTAAAAATAAATCTGAATTCTGAGAAGATGAGCGCTTGTTGACCTGTCCATGTAGCTGCTGATGGATGAGCCAGAAGTTGGCCATGCTGTGTCCCTTCAGCCGCACGACCAGGACCTGTGCTGCAAGACCCACCTGTACACACGGAGGAAATGCGATGGAGTGAGGGAGGGAGCCCGTCTGTAGGGCACGGAGAGCATTTCAGCCCAGTGTCTAGATTTCCAGGTTTACTGGGAAGGTGACCTTCCCTGGGGTAACCACCACGGTCCCTCTGTGCCTTGGTGGGCTGGACCTGCCTCAGCATCAGGCAGGGGCTGTGTCGTCCTGACCCCTCAGTGAGTCCTGGTAGAGCGGGAAGTGGACGGACAGGTGTCTGGTGCACATGGTCATTGAGAGGAGAGGAGACCCAGCCACACCGATTCTCAGAGAGCCTTTGGCCAGCGTCGCTGAAGCCCCTAGAAGTATCTCACAGTTGGCCCAGAGCAGTTATCTTAAGGTCAGTTTCTCTCTGCCTCCAGGTCACTGAATGTAGACATGGATTTATTTGCTTTTAGCGACAAAGCTCATTTTAGCAGCTTATGTCCAATTCTCTGTCCTTGTCTCTCTGGGTTTGGTGTCAACGAGGCTGTAAAGGCGGAGTCTGGCCTTTCTGCTGTGCCCACTGTCCTGCTGCCCAGAAGAGCGCCAGCGCCAGCCAAGGGAGGGACGTGCCGAGCGGCCCTGTAGGGCTCTGGTGCGCGGCACACAAAGCATTTTCATCGACAGCCCTTGTAGGTTCATTTCTTGGAGAGGCAGTTGACGATTGTGCTGTAACTCAAATACGTCGATGTGTCATAGCTCCAGAGCCACAAGACCGGTGGCATCCTGGCTGGGCAGCCCTGGGGCAGCAGAAAGAAGAGGCAGGGACGGCGGGGGTGGGGATACGGCGGGCATTTATCTGCACATCAGGTATTTCTCTGACTTGTGCTGGTCTGGGTGCAGGGTGGTGTTCCTTCTGCAAAGTCCCTGTTACTTCTGTCAGCGGAAGGGAGACCTCATTTCCCAGGAGGCAGGGCACTGGATTCTTTATCCAGGCTTCTGCAGGGGTGGGCGCCTGATGGCAACATGGCAGCCACCAGACATTCCCCTGCCTGGCTCTTCACCACACACACACACACACACACACACACACACACACACACACTCACTCCCCTCCTCCTCGTTGCCTGATCTAGTTTGGCAAACTCCGTGTCAACCCTGAGCTCCTGAAGTGGCCCTGGGCCAACCCGAGATGAATGTGGTCCCTTCCCTCCGAACTGCAATGGGAGGGAACCAGCCTCAGGCAGGGCAGAACCTTGCTGCTCCCCGTGTTTGTGTGCTGTGTCTCGCTGAGCAAGGGAGACGTGCATCTTCTCCCTGACGACCAGCCTGTCCGGGCCGTTGATTCATCTCCTGACTCAGATGGCTCTGGACAGCTTTTTATTTAAAGCTGAGCTGGGCCGTTGCCCTGGGAATTCTGGAAGGCTGCGGTGAAGTAGAAATGCATCCCCCCTCACATTTTGGGAAACTCTCGGCACTAAAAATTTGATCTTTCCGGGAGAAGATGGGGGGCAGAGGTCGGCCTCGCAGGGGCCTGGCTTCGCGGCTGCCTCGTCCCAGCAACTTCACCAGCTCTTTCCTGCAAATAGCGTGTTCATTCCTCGGAGTGATTCTGCTTCTGCCCTCGGCAAGTTCTAGAGAAGTTCGAGGAGCAGGCGTTTCCCACCCCTTGTTGTGGGGGTGAAGCTGGTGCAGAGACACAGGAGCAGTGGTCCATCCACGGCTATGCCTTGGGCCGTGCATGGCCATTCTTGGAATCGGAGGTTCAGGACTTTCAGAGGCCTCGGTTTCTGCTTTATGCCGCCTGGGCACCCAGGTGTCTTGGGCACCTGTTTTCCTTGAAGTATCATTTCAGGCCACGTCAGCAGGCAGGGACGTGAGAGACAGTGAGTGGAGATTCCTCCCCAGCAGTGTGCCTGGGGCTCTATTAGGAGGGAGTTTGAACCTGAGTGCATTGAAATCCGACATTTGTGAGCTCGTGTGAAACTTTTTCCTGCTAATTAGCTTTTGTGAATTCATCTGAAGTGTGTTTCATGGACCTCAGGAATATTTTAGAGTGCCTTTAAGTAAACTATCACGTACAGATTAGTATAGCTTAGACACAGTCAACCCAAATAAAAGTAATTTTGATTTTTTACTGATTTATTAGCCTATAATATTTGAGGTCTCCACCTGTCATTGGCTCCTGATCTATCTGCCCCCAATAATATTCTCACATATTCAAGGTGATATTTAAAAGTATATTGCTTTTGCATTATGTTGTACAACTGTAACTATTAATAGTGCAATGGTACATGTCAGTGATATCTCAGTAAATCTGGGGAAAAGGGTGTCACAAATATGATAATAGAAATGAAAACCAAACCCAATTTAAATGTTTAAGTAAGCCCCCTTTACTCTCTAGCTAAATTCTATGTGTAATAAAGCTGCTCACGACGTGATGAGCATTCAGTACGTAAAGGGTATGTCTGCCGTGGGAATCTCGGGTCTGTACCTGAAGACCCAAACCAGGAAGTCACTGGGGACTGCAGGGCACGTGTGGTTTCTGCAATGAACACGCGTCCTGGAATTCATGTTATTAATGTATGTGACTTTGCAGCTTTCACTGCACTTTCTGACGATGGGTGCAGAGGTAGCTCAGCCCCTGCCATGCCAATGCATGCCAGCTGCCTATTAACGGGGAGCCCCCTGGCCCTCTGAAATATTTATCAGATGCCCTAGTAGCCAGGAGCCCCTTTTCAGCAGACTGTCTCCTCGAGTCACTACTGAACATTTTTTTTAAAGTGCTACAGATTATGAATGTTTAATAAGAAATTCAGCAACGTTTTTGTAAAAGAAGAGAACTCTAGCAAGAGTCGTCGCCCCAAAGTGTCTCAGCTTTGGGGGTCAGTTCTTTTGTGCAGCAGGACCCACCGTGGCATGTGTTTCTGTTGTCTGGCTGCCTGGGCACTGACCGCCCACTTCAGGCTGCCCTGTTTCCTCCAGCTGCTGTCATGAACGTGATGACTTACAGGAACACAAATGTATCTGTGACTGTCCTGGAGGCCAAAAGTCTGAAATCAGTCTCCTTGGGCTCAAGTTAGGGCAGGTTCCTGCCGGGGCTTTCAGGGTGGACCTGTTTCTTTGCCTCTTCCTGCCTCCAGAGGCCAGCTCCTGCCCATGGCTCCTGGCTCACCTCCTTCCTCTCCAAAGCCAGCAGCATGGCCTCTTCAACTCTCTTTCTCTCCATCCCTCTGCTCCTGGCATCGCATCACCTGCTACCTGACTCCTTCCTTCTGTGTCTCTCCAAGAAGGGTTCTTGTGATGACATCAGGTCCACCGGAATAATCCAGGGTAATCTCCCCACCTCACGATCCTTGATCACATCTGCAAAGTCCCCTTTGCCGGGGGAAGCTGACTTTGCATGGGCTGCAGGGATTAGGACGAGGTCACCTTTAGAGGAGCCATCGTTGAGCCGCCCAAAGCATGACAAGGTAACAGTTGCTGTCACGTGAAATGTCCCTTCTGTGGCACCACTTGATAGCTTCTTTCTCGAGAGATGTGCCTATAAAATAGCACTTAGATATGCCACTGGCCTTATTAACGTGAGAATCGATCCTTGTTTCACGGGAGCGGGGTGAGGGCTGTTACCTGGAGGCCCTTTAGACAGCTGTGGTGTTTCTTGCTCAGCATCGGCTCCCC
>PVJL010013387.1:0-32554 GCA_004026885.1 Lyroderma lyra
CTGACAATGCCAGCGCCGAAGCCTTAAGCCACTACACCATCAGGGAACTCCCCCATTGGTCTCTATTTCTGTTCTTCTGCTAGTACAAGCTGTTTTGACTATTGATGCTTTGTAATATAAATAGAAGTCAGGAAGTGTACTGCCACCAGCCTTATTCTTTTTATGTAGTATTTCTTTGGCAATTCGAGGTCTTTTATGGTTCCATATAAATCTAATAATTCTTTTATCTATTTCACGAAAGTATGATTGTGGGATTTTGATGGGTATTACATTAAATCTGTAGATTGCTTTGGGCAGAATGGCCATTTTAACAATGTTAAGTCTTCCTATCCATGAACAGGGGATATTTTTCCACCTCTTAAAGTCTGTTCCAATTTCTTTCAAAAATGTCTTATAGTTTTCTGTGTATAAGTCTGTCACATTCTTTGTTAAGTTAATTCCCAGGTATTTCATTCTTTTTGTTGTGGTAGCAAAAGGAATTGACTCCCTCATTTCTTTTTCTGAGGATTCATTGTTTGTATAAAGGAATGCTGTTGATTTTTGTACATTGATTTTGTATCCTACAACTTTACTATATTCGTTAATTGTTTCTAATAGTTTCCTGGTGGAATCTTTGGAATTTTTTATATAAAGGATCATGTCCTCCGCAAATAGTGACAATTTGACCTCTTCTTTCCCAATTTGGATACCTTTGATTCCTTTCTCTTGCCTGATTGCTGTGGCTAGAACTTCCAGGACTATATTAAATAACAGTGGTGACAGGGGGCATCCCTGTCTTGTTCCTGATTTTAGGGGAATAGGTTTCAGCTTTTCCCCATTCAGTATGATGTTAGCTGAGGGTCTCTCATATGTGGCCTTTATTATGTTGAGATACTGTCCTTCTATACCTATTTTATTTAGTGTTTTGATCATAAATGGATGTTGTACCTTGTCGAAAGCTTTTTTTGCATCAATTGAAATGACCATATGGTCTTTATCTTTTATTTTGTTTATGTGGTGTATCATATTGATTGATTTTCAAATGTTGAACCATCCTTGTGCTCCCGGGATGAATCCCACTTGATCATGATGTATGATCTTTTTGATGCATTGTTGTATTCTGTTTGCTAATATTTTGTTCAGGATTTTTGCATCTGTGTTTATCAGAGATATTGGTCTACAGTTTTCTTTTTTTGTGTTGTCTTTGCCAGGCTTTGGTATTAGAGTAATGTTGGCCTCATAGAATGAGTTAGGAAGTATTGCTTCCTCTTCAACTTTTTGGCAGAGTCTGAGGAGGATAGGCGTTAATTCTTCTTTGAATGCTTGGTAGAACTCGTTGGTGAAACTATCTGGTCCAGGTCTTTTGCCTTTAGGGAGATTATGGATAGTCATTTCAATCTCGTTGCTATTGATTGGTCTATTTAGATTATCCACTTCTTCTTGGTTCAGTCTTGGTAGGTTATAAGTTTCTAGAAACTTGTCCATTTCTTCTAGGTTGTTAAATTTAATGGCATAAAGTTCTTCATAATATTTTCTTATAATTCTTTGTATTTCTGTGGTATCAGTGGTAATTTCTCTGCTTTCATTTCTAATTTTGGATATTTGTGTCCTTTCCTTTCGTCCTTTGATTGGTCTAGCCAGGGGTTTGTCAATTTTGTTGACTTTCTCAAAGAACCAGCTCTTTGTAATATTAATTTTTTCTATTGTCTTTCTGTTCTCCAATTGGTTTAGCTCTGCTTTAATTTTTATTATTACTTTCCTTCTGCTGACTTTGGGTTTTGTCTGCTCTTCTTTTTCTAATTCTTTAAGATGGGATGCTAAGGTGTTTACTTGTGATTTTTCTTGTTTCTTAAGATAGGCCTGTAGTGATACAAATTTCCCTGTTATTACCGCTTTCACTGTGTCCCAATAATTTTGGTATGTTGTATTTTCATTGTCATTGTTTCTATGTATTTTTTAAGGTCTTCTTTTATATGTTCTTTGATCTAGTCATTTCTAAGTAAGATGTTGTTTAATCTCCATGTATATGTGATTTTTTTTCTGCTTTCCTTTTACAGTTGATCTTCAATTTCAGAGCTTTGTGATTTCAATCTTCTTGAATTTGCTGAGGCTACTTTTGTGTCCCAGCATATGGCCTATCTTTGAGAATGTTCCATGTATACTAGAAAAGAAGGTATAGTTTTCTTTTTGCTGGATGAAGTGTCTTGTAAATGTCAATTATGTCCAGTTGCTCTAATGTGTCATTTAGAGCTGATATTTCCTTATTTATTTTTTGTTTGGTTGGTCTGTCCATGGCTGTTATGGGGGTGTTCAGGTCTTCTACAATGATTGCGCTTTCATCAGTTTCTCCTTTCAAACCTGTCATTAGTTGATTTGTATATTTTGGTACTTCCTTATTGGGAGCATATATATTAGTCTTCTTCTTGTTATATTGTGCCTTTTATCAATATGTAATGCCCATCTTTGTCTCTTGTCATTTTTTTTTAGGCTGAAGTTTGTTTTCATCAAATATCAGTATGGCCACTCCTGCTTTTCTCTGGGTACCATTTGCTTGAAGTATTGTTTTCCATCCTTTCACTCTGAGTCTGTGTTTGTCCTTGTGGCTGAAGTGATATGTCTTGGAAACAGTATATGGATGGGTTTTGTTTTTTAATCTAGTCTGCTACTCTGTCTTTTTATTGGTGAGTTCAGTCCATTAACATTTAGAGTGATGATTGATATATGAGGTTTTCCTATAGCCATACGTCCTTTTTTTGTTATTTTTATTTCTTTTTTGTTGTCCCAACTATATTCCATTTATTCTGATGTTTTGTTTTGAGGTTGAAGAGCCTCCTTCAGTATTTCTTGATGTACCGGCCTTGTGTTGGTGAATTCCGTCAGCTTCTGTGTATCTGAGAAGGTCTTCATTCCTCCTTCAGATATGAAGGATAATTTTACTAGATAATTTATTCTTGGCTGGAAGTTTCTGTCTTCTAAAGTTTTGAATATTGGATTCCACTCCCTCCTGGCTTGTAGAGTTTCTACTGAGAAGTCTGATGGCAGCCTGATAGATTTTTTTCCCCTAAAGTTTATCTCCGTCCCACCGGCTGCCTTATAAATTGTTTCTTTGTCTTTGGTTTTCTGACATCTTCAATACAATGTCTCTTGGAGAGGATCTGCTAGGGTCCATGTATCTAGGGGACCTATTTTCTTTTTGATTTTGGGTTCCAGATCATTCCATGGGTTTGAAAAGTTCTTGTCTAGTTTTTGCTTGATTATGTTCTCTGTAGACTACTCTGCTCCTTCTTCCAATCCTATTATCCTGATTTTCTTTTGTTTTTGTTTTGATTTTTATTTTTGTTTTGTCTCATGGAGTCAAGATAGTTCTTCCAGAGTTTTTTTTAATCCTTTTGATTCTGTATTCCCTATCTACTTCTTTCTGAGATATTTCCATGTTCTGATATTCAATATCACTAATTCTTTCCTCCATCTGGTTGATCCTGTTTCCTATGACAGTTATTTCATTTCTTTTTTTGTTTGTTTGTTTGTTTTTTGTTTGGTTTTATTTTATTTTTTGTTTTTTTTGGTTTTTTTTGTATGTGGATAGTTCCCTGACTGGGAATCGAACCTAGGCCACAGTGCTGACAGTGCCAGTGACTAAGCCTTAAGCCACTACACCACCAGGGAACTCCTCATTTCTTACTTCTTTTTTTTTTTTTTTTTTCTTTTTTGTATGTGGGTAGCTCCCTGGCTGGGAATCGAACCCAGGCCGCAACGCTGACAGCGCCAGCGCCAAAGCCTTAAGCCACTACACCATCAGGGAACTCCTCTTACTTCTTTTAATGTGTCATTTATCTTTTAGATTTTCATCTCATTTTCCTTACAGTTTGAATTTCTTTGTTAAAATATTCTTTTTGTTCATGGATTTCCTATTTGAGATCGTTCATCTCAACTGTGGTGTTCTGCCAGTATGTTTTCATCTCTCTGAGAGCCTTTAGAATGGCTACCTTACATTCTCTGTCACTTAATTAATGAATTTCTAGATTTATAAGATCCTTTTCTGGAGATTTTTAATCTTCTTTCTGAGCAGCTTTAAATCCTAAGGTACTCATATTGTCTGTTTTGTTCTTCTCCTTTGGCATGAAGGCTTTATTTCCAGTAGAGCCCAGGAGATCTCTTTCTTTCTCTGATTAGTATTTTTGTGGTGTCTTCCTGTAGAACAGACACTAGGTGGTGCTGGGGGCAAGTTTTGGGGGAGAGGTGAGGGGTGTTTAAGCCTTATCTCCAGTCTCCACCAGTGTTTGTAAGCAGGGCTGGAAATCTGTGGTTTCGCTGTTTCCTGCTATTCATTGGGGAAGCTACAGGAGAAGGGGAAGGCCAACAAATGCAAGCTGAGGCTGCTGCACTTTCTGTGTTTCATTGGGGAAGGTGGGGGAGATGGGAGAGGCCAGTGGGATGCAGACTGAGGCTGTTCACGTTACTCAGGGTGAATGCTGTGAAATCTGCCTTCCTGCTCCTCCAGCATTTTACCTGGACCATATTTCAGTGTTTTGTTTTCTATGGTAACCTCTCCAGGCCATCATGAGCAGCTGCAAGTGAATCATAAGCCATGATGGTGCCACAAGGGCTCTCACGTGTACCATGAGGGTGCCTGGGAGCTCCAGTGCTATATCTACAGCCCTAATCCTGCCTAGGGTCATTCTGATACCTTGCTCAGCTTCCTTGCTACTCAAGAGTTTCAGAGCTCAGCTCCCAGACTTTGTCTCAACCACACTGCTTTTACGTCCAACTCCCTCACAATCTCCCCATTTTTCTGCTGCTCTGGCCTCCACTCTTGTTACTGTTTGGCCTCCCCCCTCCCCTATGTTGTGCTGATTTCTGATTTCTTTCTGGTTTCTTCAGTTAGCCACGGTGGGTTTGGGTCATGATTTGTCTCTGCTCTCTCCCTTCTCTCTCACTCACCCCCCTTTCTCTAACCTTGAGGTGTTTTGTTTTGTTTTGTTTTGTTTTTTTGCTTGGTTCCCTGAGTGGGGATTGAACCCAGGCCATGGTGATGAGGGTGCCAAAGCCTACCCACTACACCACCAGAGAACCCCCCTAGGTGTTTTCTTGTGATGTATGGATTTCTGAGTTGTTACCGTGCCATTCAGGGTTTCCCTTGTTGGATCCTGGCCAGCTGTTTAATTGTATTTTCCAGGAGAATTTTAGAAACCTCCTCTTTTGTCACCATCTTGCCGAACATGAGATGGACAGCAATTTGATCCTTTCACCTAAAATGTCACCTAAAGTGTGCTTGAATGTGATATTGTTGTGTTACCAGGATTGCATGCTTACAATATTATAATAAAAAATTTGGTATATATTACCACCTCATAAAAAAGGGCTGTTATTGGGGGCTTTAGTTCTCTTTCCCATCTTGCAAGATGGCAGGTGAAAAAGCTGAGAAGCCAGACACTAAGGAGAAGAAACCTGCAGCCAAGAAGGCTGATGCTGGTGGCAAGGAGAAGAAGGGTACCCCCAAGGCCAAAATGCCTAAGAAGGGGAAGCCCCACTGTAGCTGAAACCCTGTGCTGGTTAGAGGAATCGGCCGATACTCCTGATCCACTATGTATTCCTGAAAGGCCCTGTACAGGAGGAAGTATTCAACTGCTAAGTCCAGCATTGAGAAGATAAAAAAGGAGAAGGTTCTTGCTACTGTCACAAAACCAGTTGGTGGCGACAAGAATGGTGGCACCCAAGTGGTCAAACTTCGCAAAATGCGTAGATACTATCCTACTGAAGATGTGCTGCGAAAGCTGCTGAGCCACGGCAAGAAACCCTTCAGTGAGCACATCAGAAAACTTCGCGGCAGCATCACTCCCGGGGCCATTCTCATCATCCTCATTGGGCGCCACAGAGGCAAGAGGGTGGTTTTCCTGAAGCAGATGAGCAGTGGCTTGCTACTTGTGACTGGCCCTCTGTCCCTCAATCTAGTTCCTTTATGTAGAACACACCAGAAATTTGTCATCGCCACCTCCACCAAAATTGACATCAGCGGTGTGAAGATCTCCAAATATCTCACTGATGCATACTTCAAGAAGAAGAAGCTGCGGAAGCTCAGGCACCAGGAGGGCTAGATCTTTGACACAGACAAAGAGAAATACAAGATCACAGAGGAGCGCAAAGTTGATCAGAAAGCTGTGGACTCACAAATCCTGCCAAAAATCAAAGCTGTTTCTCACCTCCAGGGCTACCTCCGATCTTTGCTCGCATGAATGGGCTTTATCCTCACAAAATGATGTTCTAAATTTATTAGCAAGAGCCTAATTAAATGCCTGATCTGTTAAAAAAAAAAAAAGGCCATTATTTGTGCCAAATCCTATGAGTTTTGGGTATTAGCCCCTTATAGAAGCTGCTATTTGCAAATATCTTCTGCCATTCAATGGTTGCCTCTTTGTTTTGTTGATGGTTACTTTTGCTGTGCAGAAGCTAGTATGACAGAGTCCCATTCATTTACTTTTGCTAATGCTTCCCTTGCCTTTCAGGTCAAATGTATCAAATACTCTCTGAACCCAAGGTCCATTAGATTAGTACCTGTGCTTTCTTTTGTGTGATTTATTGTTTCAGGTCTTATATGTAGGTCTTTGATTCATGTTGAGTTAATTTTGGTGTATAATGACAGCAGTCTAGTTTCATTCTTTTGTGTGTGACTTTCTAACTTTCCCAGAACCATTTATTGAAGAGGCTTTCTTTTCTCCATTATATGCTTTTAGCTTCTTTGTAAAAAATTACCTGTCCATATATTTGTGAGTCTGGTCTGTGTTCTCAGTTCTTTTCCATTGGTCTATGTGTCTTTTTTTCTGCCAATACCATGCTGTTTGATTATCGTCCCTTGTATCATTTGAAATCGGAGAAGGTTATACCTCCAGATTTTCTTTTTTTCTTGGGATTGCTTTGGCTATTTGGGGTCTTTTGTGATTCCGTAAAAGTCTGATGATTTTTTGTTCTATATTTTGAAAAAATACCATTGGTATTTTGATGGGGATTGCATTAAATTTATATATTGCTTTTGGTAATATGACCATTTTAATTGTTGATTCTTCCAATTCATGAACATAGAATATCCTTTCATTTCTTTGTATCTTCTTCAATTTTTAAAAATAATGTTGGGAGTTCCCTGATGGTGTAGCGGCTTAAGGCTTCAGCGCTGGTGCTGTCAGTGCTGCTGCCTGGGTTCGATTCCCAGCCAGGGAGCTACCCACATACCAAAAAGCAAAAAAAAAAAAAATGTTTTACAGTTTTCAGTGTATAAGTCCTTCATATCCTTTATTAAGATTATTCCCAGGTATTTTATTCTTTTTGTTGCCATTGCAAAAAATCCCTGTTCTTTTTCTTTTTCTTTTTTGGGCTTTTATTGTTAGTATATAGGAGTGCAGTGGATTTTTTTACATTGATTTTGTATCCTGAAAGTTTACTGTAATTATTTATTGTTCCTAATAGTTTTTTTGGTGGAGTCTTTAGGGTTTTTTTTGTATAAAGAATCATGTCATCTGCAAAAAGTATCAATTTAATTTTTTCATGCCCAATTTGGATGTTCTTTATATTTTTTCTTGCCTAATTGCTCTGGCTAGGACTTCCAATATGATGTTGAGTACAGTGATGAAAGGGGCCATCCCTATTTTGTTCCTGATTTCAGAGGAAAATCTTTCAGTTTTTCACCCTTAAGTGTGATATTATAATAGCTGAGTGTTTGTCATTTATGGCCTTTATTATGTTGAGATACTTTTCTTCTATGCTTATTTTGTTAAGTGTTTTATAAATAAATGGATGTATCTTGTCAAACACTTTTTCTGCATTTATTGATATGATCATTTGATTTTTATCTTTTATTTTGTTTATGTGGTGTATCACATTGTTGAACCATTCTTGTGCCCCTGGAATAAACCCACCTTGATCTTGATGTACAAATTTTTTTATTTTTTATTACATTTTACCTACAATATTATAATGGTTTCAGGTGTGTGGCACAGTGATGAGTCATTTATACAGCTTACTAAATCCTTATTCCTACATATCTGCTTCTCCTCTAACACTATACATAGTTATTACAATGTTGTTGACTATATTCCCTATGCTGCATTTTTTATCCCTATGATGATTCTGTGACTGTGAATTTGTATTTCTTGATTTCCTCTCCCTTGCCCACTCCTCAAACTCTCTTCTCATCACCCCAACAAATCTAGTACCCATGTAAAACACACATAGTTACTGTGAACTTCTTGACTATATTCTCATATCATACACTGTATGTATCCTCTTGACTATTGCCTTGTAACAACCAAACTAAATTTCTTCATCCTCTTCCCTTACCTTACCTACTCTCCTCTCCCTCCTCTCATCTTAAAGAAGTACCTCTAATATTCTTTGTAGTACTGGTTTGGTGGTGATGAATTCCTTTAGCTTTTTCTTATCTGCAAAGGTCTTTATTTGTCCTTCAATTTTGAATGCTAGCTTTGCTGGATACATTATTCTTGGTTATGAATCCTTGGTTCTCATCATGTTGAATATTTTCTGCTAATCCCTTCAGGCCTGTAGTGTTTCTGGTGAGAAATTAGCTGAGAGCCAAATGGGTGTCCCCTTATAATTACTACTTGCATTTCTCTCACTGTTTCTAGAATTTTTCTCTTTTTCTTTCACTTTTGTCATTTTAATTCTGATGTGTCTTGGTGTGTTCCTGTTTGTGATCATCTTGTTTGGGACTCTCTGTGCTTCCTGAGCTTGCATGACTATTTCCTTTGCCAGGTTAGGAAAGTTTTCAATCATTATTTCTTCAAGTAATTTCTTGATCCGTTGTTTTCCTCTGTTCCTTTTGGTATACCTATGATTCAAATATTTTTATCTTTAATACTATCTCAGAGGAATCTCAAACCATTCTCATTTACATGGATCCTAGTTTCTATCTGTTCTGGTTGGGTGTTTTCTGCTGGCTTTTCCTGCAAATCACTGCTTTGTGCTTCTATTTTATCTAGTTTGGTGATTTTTATTCTGTTCTTCATTTCAGTTAATCTAATAATTATCTCTCTCTGGTCCTTTATAATGGTTTGTAAGTCTTTAATGCTTGCTATCTCTCTGTTGAAGTTATCATTCAGTTCCTTAAGCATTTTTTTTGTTTTGTTTTGTTTTTTAGGTCGTTCCCTGACTGGGAACTTAAGCATTTTTTATAATCATTGCTTTGATCTATTTCTGATGGGTCATCTGTCCCAATCTCTTTTACTTTTTTTGTCTGTTGTTTGAATTTATTTTTAGCTTCCTTTCTCTGGTTTCTTATTTTGGCAGCCTCTCTGGACCCTCGCTGCTCCAGTTTGTTTGGTGTTCACTGCTGATACTCGTAAGCAGAGGTCTGTGGGTAAGGGGCATTTGCGGCTTTATTTTCTTTTGGGGATGTCGGGGTCTTTCAGGGAATTTGGGCATAATTATGCCTTTCTGTTCTCAGTTTGCCCCATGTGCAGATTTTGCCCTGAGCCTTGAGGTCAGTCCAGTATGCTGGTCTTTCAAATCATGCTCATTGTTGGGCAAGAAACACAGCACACAGCTGTCTCTCTACTCCATCCCAGCCTGAGTGTTTGCACTATGTCTCCTCACCGCCTAGTCACTACCCCTCCTCTGGGAACTAGAGTGAAGTCTGGCCCATCCATTTTGCGGACTGTTCTGCACCTTCTGGGGGACCAAAGTGAGGTCTGGTTGCAATATCTCATGTCCCCACCTCTGGGCCCTTTTTTTTTTTTTTTAATGTGGGTAGTTCCCTTGTTGGAAATCGAACCCAGGCCACACTGTTGACAGTGCCAAAGCCTAGCCACTACACCACCAGGGAACTCCCTGGGCATTTTTTCCTGTGTCCTGTCAACTAAGTGAGGTCCGCAGTGCTCTCCCGTTGCCTTCTTCATCCTCCCACTTTTAACGGTAGAGTTCCAAGCATGGACCTGCATGGCTGCATCTCTGCAATTCCCCTTTTATTTCTCCTTTGTTTAAACCTCTGCCCACCTGCAGGTACCTTAATGCAATGAGCTCGCATTTTTTTTTTTAGCTGTGATTGTGCATTGTATAGAGTTTTTGGTTGACGTGTAGATGTTTTTTATTAGTTGTAATCTCCAGAGGAGTTTTTCAGAGGTCTCTCTCATGCCGCCTGATCTTGATATATAAATTTTTAAAATGAATTTTTGTATTCAATTTGCTAGTATTTTGTTTAAGGTTTTTGTGTCTGTATTTGTTAGAGATCTTGGTCTGTAATATTTGTGTGTGTGTGTGTGTGTGTGTGTGTGTGTGTGTGTGTGTGTGTGATCTTTACTGGGTTTTGGTATAAGGGTAATGTTGGCCTCATTAAATTAGTTAGGAACTATTGCCTCTTCAATTTTTTTTTGTAAGAATTTGAGGAGGACAGGTATTAAATAATGTTTGAATGTTTTGTAGAATTCACTAATGAAGCCATCTGTTCCTGGATTTTTGTTTTGGGGGAGGTTTTGGATTATTGTTTTGATTTCCTTGGTGTTGATTGGTCTACTAAGATTTTTCAGTTCATGATTCAGTCTCAGAAGGGTATAAATTTCTAAGAACTTGTCAGTTTCTTGTAGGTTATTGAATTTGGTGGTATATATATAGTCCTTCATAGTATTCACGTATGATTTTTGTATTTCTGTGGTATTCATAATAACTTTTTCTCATTCATTTCTGATTTTGTTTGTGTCTTTCTTTTTTCTTTAGTTTAACCAAAGGTTTGTCAATTTCATTAATCTTTTCAAAGAAGCAGCTTTTTGTTGTATTAATTTTTCTATTGTCTTTTGTTCTCTATTTCATTTAGTTCTGCTCTAATTTTTGTTATTTTCTTCATTTGCTGACTTTGGGTTTCATTTGCCTTTTTTTGGTTTTTTTGTTTTGTTTTTTTTTTAGTTCTTTAAGATGTAATGTTAAGTTGTTTATTTGGGATAAGTTGTTTCTTGTTTCTTGGATAGGCCTGTAATGATATAAATTTCCCTCTTACTGCTGCTTTCGCTGCATCCCAATAATTTTGATACAATGTATTTTCATTTTCATTTGTGTCTATTCATCTTTTGGTCTCTCCTTTTATCCAGTTGTTCATTAATATCATGTTGTTTAATCTCCACATATTTGGGGTTTTTTTCTACATTTTTTTTGGCAGCTTGTCTTCAATTTCAAAGCTTTGTGGTTAGAGAATATGCTTGGTATAATTTCAGTCTTTTTAAATTTGTTGAGGCTACTTTTGTGTTCTAACATGTGGTCGATTCTTGAGAATGTTTCTTGCACACTAGAAAAGAATGTACAGTTTGATGTTCTAGAATTAAATGCCCTATAAATGTCAGTTATGTCTGTTTCATCTAATGTGTTATTTAAGACTGAAATTTCCTTATTGATTTTCTGTTTGGATGATCTATCCATAGCTGTCAGTGGCATATTTAGGTCCATGATTATTATTGTGTTTTTGTCAGTTTTTCCCTTTAGTTCTGTTAGTAGTTGCTCTGTATATTTTGGTGTACCCTCATTAGAAGCATATATATTGATGTGTTATGTCTTCTTATTGTATTGTTCCCTTTATCAACATGAAATGTCCATCTTTGTCTCTTGTTATTTTTTTAGCCTGAAGTCAGTTTCATCAGTATGGCTACACCTGCTTTTCTCTAGATGCCATTTGCTTAGAGTATATTTTTTCACCCTTTTACTTTGAGTCTATATTTGTCCTTGTAGCTGTGATGTGTCTCTTGGAGGCAGCATATGGTTGGGTTTTGTTTTTTTTTTAATTTATTCTGTTACTGTGTGCTTTTTCAATTGGTGAGTTCAGCCCATTTACATTTCCGGTGCTTATTGATATATGATGATTATCTATAGCCATTTTATCTTTTGTTTTCTGGTAGCTTGGTACCTTTATTGTTTTTTTGTCTTTGTGTGGCTGTTTGCCATTTTAGTTTGGTGGTATTCTTTGATTTTTTTCTCTGCTCTTTTTAATGTTATGTATCTCAGTTTCATATTTTATTTTCAGTAGTTATCATTAAGTTTATGTAAAAGAATGTTTCATATATACAGTAGTTTTTTTCACCATGTATCTTATCTCCATTCCCCTTTGCAATTTCAGACATTTACTACCTCCCCTTTTGTTTTTCTTGTCACAAATTATTCCTATTTATTCTGTGAGTTCATTTCTGAGTTGCAATTGCACATTATCTCCTTTTTATTTTTTATGTGTTTATCTTCTTAAGCTATATGTTATGTTTAAGTTATAGTTGCCCTTTCCTGCTTCTCTGTGTATTGATAATCTTGTTCATAGTTTTGTATCCATTTGTCTTTTTTGTTTCAGGTTGAATAGCTTTCCTCACTGTTTTCTATAATGCAGGCCTTGTGTTGGAAAATTTTCATAACTTCTATATGTCTGTAAAGGTCTTTATTCCTCCTCCACCTCGAAAGAACAATTTTGCAGGATATAATATACTTGCCTGGTGACTTCTCTGTTTCAATAGTTTGAATATGTGATTCCACTCCCTTGTGGCTTATAGTATTTCTGCTGAAAAGTCTGATGATAGTTTAATAGGCTTTTCTTTGTAAGTTACTGTCATTTTTTTTTCCGGATGCCTTGAGAGTCCTTTCTTTGTCATTAATTTTTGACAGCTTCAATATGATGTGTCTCGGAGAAGGCCTGTTAAGATTGAGGTAATTAGGTGTTCTATTTGCTTCATGGATTTGAGGATTCAGTTATTTTCTTAGTTTTAGAATCTTCTTGTTGACTATTTGCTTGAATAGACTCTCTGTGCCTTTCTCCCTCTTTTCTCCTTCTGGTGTAATCATTATTCGTATTGCTCTTTCTGATGGAGTCAGATATGTCTTGTAGGTTCTTTCATTTCTTTTAACTCTCAAGTTTCTCTCTTCTTCCATTTGTGTCATTTCTGGATTTCTATCTTCAATATCACTAATTCTTTCCTCCATCTGGTCAGCTCTATTTCCTAAGTTGGTTGTTTCATTTTCATCTCTTTTATTGAGTTCTTCAGCTCCAGAATTTCTATTTGGTTCTTTTTAAGAATTTCAATCTCTTTGGTAAAATACTCATTTTGTTCCTTTATTTTATTTATGAGTTCATCAAACTGCTATCTGAGTTTTCTTGCATCTCAGTGAGTTTTTTTCAGAACTGCAATCTTGAATTATCTGTCATTTAAGTAATATATTTCCATGTCTTTAAGTTTATTTTCAGAAGATTTAAAATTTTTTTGAGCTGCCTTGTTACTTTGGTTATTCATTGCAATTAATGGATTATTTATCTTCCCGGGCAACTATGAGAATGAATTTTGCAGCAGGTTTATGTCAGAAGTTTTTCTTTTGCTTTCTAGTAAGTAGTGCCAGAGTGTTTTATTTTTCTTTTGCCTGTTCTGACTTCTTGTGCTGTGGGAGACTTCCTGGGGAGGTGGGCTTCTTCTCTGTGACCAGGTTACCTCGATCTCAGGGCACCACTCTGTGGGAGGATGTGGTAGGTAATGGGATTCTGTGCCCCTAAAATCTCAGTGCTGCCCCTACAGCCAGATGCAGAGCTGTGCACCTCAGCAGCCCTAGGTGCTACCACTGTGATCCACCACAAAAGGTAGGTTTGGTGAGGTGGCTGGTGTGTTTTTGACTTTGCTCTGTCCTGAGAATAGCAACTGCCAGACAACAGCTGCCTTGCCCCTATAGCTCCTCCCTTGTCACTGGAACTAGCCACATTGTGCATCGACTGCTTAGGACCTGTTTCTAATTCTCAGGGCTGTAGATATTTTGCTCTTTAATCTGACACTGCCAGCATTTTTTTTTTGTGGGGCCCGCTACTAATACTGGGATGGTGTGGGGAAGGCAAGCTCTGGGAGGTTGGGGGCAGTGGCCAGGCTTTGTGACTTTGTTTTTCTGTCTGGCAGTAAGGGCTGTTAGACTGCAATTGTTGCACTTCTGTATCAGTCTTTGCCTGAGGCCTCTGCCTCATCACTGGGTTCAGCTGTATTAAATGCTGATCCTTCAGACAGGATTTCCAGGGTCACAGAGAGTACATCTGCAATCTCAGTGCTTTTCTCTCCCTAGACTACAGTAAACGCTGGGCTGTGTCCCACAGCCTCTGTCTCTGAACTTTTCTCTTCCCTCTTTCCTTATTTGCCCACCTTCAGATATTTCAATGCACATATCTCTCAGGCATGTTTATATGTTGTATAGGGAATCCTTTGTTTAATTATAGCTGTTCAATTTGTTGTAACTTTAAGGGGAGGTGTCAAGGAGCTCCCACTCATGCTACCATGTTTCTGATGTCACTCCCTGTTTCTTGATACAGGCCTGTAATGATATAAACCTCCCTTTTATGACCACTTTTGCTGTATCACAAAATTTTTGATATGTCATATAGTCATTCTCATTTGTATCTTTTGATCTGTCCTTTTATTTCTTTGACACAGTTGTTGTTCAATAGCATATATTTTAATTCCCACGTATTTGTCTTCCCCTCACTTTCTTTTTGCAGTTGATTTTCAATTTCAAACCACTGTAGTTGAAGAATTTAATCTTTTTAAATTTGTTGAGGCTAGTTTTGTGTCCCAACATATAGTCTATCCTTGTGAACTCTTCATGTGCAGCAGAGAAAAATTTATAATCTGGTGTTCTGGGATAAAAAGCTCTGTAAATATCAATGAAGTTCATTTGGTCCAACATGCCGTTTAAGTCCAATATTTCCTACTGGTTTTCTGTTTGGATGATCTATCCATAGCTATTAATGGAATATTTAAGTCCTCTCTTCCAATTGTGTTTTTTTCAGTTTTCTCCTTTTAGTTCTGTGAGTAGTTGCTTTATATATTTTGGTGTCCCCAGATTGGGTGCATATATACTGATGTGTTATATCTTTTTGATGTGTTGTCCTCTTTATCATAATATATTCATCTTTGTCTCTTGTTACTTTTTTATCTTGAAATCTATTTTGTCAGACATAAGTATGGCTACATCTGCTTTTCTCTGGATAACACTTGCTTGGAATATTATTTTCCACTCCTTCACCTTGACTCTATGTTTGTTCTTACAACTGAGATGTGTCTCCTGAAGACAGCATATGGTTGAGTTTTGTTTTTTCATCCAGTTTGCTACTCTGCCTTTTATTGGTTAGTCCAGCCCATTTACTTTTAGGGTGCTTATTGATATATGATGATTTTTTCATACCATTTTATCTTTGTTTTCTGGTAGCTCTGTGTTTTAATTTTTTATTTCCCCTGTGATGCTGTCCATTATTTCAGTTTGGTTGTATTCTATGATTTTTTTCCCCTCTGTTGCCTCTGTTTTCATGTTATTATATATGTCTCCATTCTAGTTTGTGTGTGTGTGTGTTTGTGTGTTTACCATTAGGTTTATGTAAAAGAAAACTTTATATATACAATAATCAATTTTCTTGTGATTGCATCTTATCTTTATTTTATTGTGCAAATTCAGGACTTTACCTTCTCCCATTTTAATTATTTTGTTTCACAAATTATCTCTTTATATGCTGTGAGTGCATTTCTGAATTGCTGTGGCTATTGTCTTCTTTTTCTTGTGTTTAATGTTTTAATCTCCTTTAACATTTTTATTATATTTAATCCTGTTCTGAACAAGTGTTGCAATTTTCTACCTCTGTCTGTCTGTCAGCTTACTCATAGTTTTGTATTCTTTTGTGTTTTTCTTTCAGGTAAAAGAATACCCTTCAGTATTTCTGTTGATGCAGGTCTCATGGTGGTAAATTCCCTCAGCTTCTGTATGTGTGGAGAAATCTTTATTTATTTATTTTTATACTGAAAGGAAAACTTTGCTGGATATATTATTCTTGACTGGTGATTTATGTCTTTTGAAATTTTGAATATTCTCTTTTCTAATTAAAGGGTTTATGCTAAAAAATGTGCTGATAATCTAAATGGGATTTCTTTTATATATTATGATCTTCTTTACCCTGATTGCCTTAAAATTTTTTTGTCATTAATTATTGACTCTTTTAATATAATACCCCTTAAAGAAGGTCTTTTTAAAAGATAATTAGGTGTTAATGTTTGTTTTTTTCTGAATTTGAGGATCCACTTATTTCCATAAGTTTGGGAAGTTCTTTCCAATCACTTGTTTGAGTAAGCTGTCTGTTTCCTTTTCCCTCTCTTCTCTTCTGGCATACCCATTATTCTTATATTGCTCTTTCTGATGAGGTCAGATTGTCCTCATAGAATTATTTTATTTTCTTATAATTTTACTGTAAAATCTGTCTTTCTCAATCTGCATCATTTCTATATTTCTGTCTTTAATATTATTAATCCTTTCCTCCATCAGCTTTATTTCTTACGTTTTCTAGCTCATTCTTCATCTTTTTCATTGATTTCTACAGCTTCAGAATTTCTGTTTGGTTCTTGTTTATAATTTCAGTCATTTTGGATAAGTACTCCTTTTGTTCATTGATTTTATTTCTGATTCATTAAACTACCTTTATGCGTTCTCTTGTATCTCACTGCCTTTTTCCTAAAACTGTAATCTTGAATTCTCTATTAAATCACATATTTCTATGTTTTCAGGTTTATTTTATGAAGATTTTTCATTTTCTTTCTAAGCTGCCTTGTCACCTTGTTTATTGATGCTACTGATGAATTATTTTTTTCCTAGGCATTTATGAGAATGAAGTCTACTTTTTTTTAATTTATTTTTAATTTTTAATTACACTTGACATGCAATATTACACTGGCTTTAGGTATACAGCACAGTGATTAAACATCCAAGTAACTTTCAAAATCTTTATTCCAATACATCTGGTTCACATCTGACACCATATATAGTTATTACAACGTTATTGAGTGTATGACCTATGTTACACTTTACATTCCTGTAACTATTTTGTGACTATGAATTTGTACTTCTTGATTTCTTCCCCACCCCTCCTACCCTCTTCCCATCACCCCAACAAATCTAGTACCCGTCTGATGCCACCCATAGTTATTGCAATATTACTCACTATATTCTCATGTTATACTCTACATCCCCATAACTATTACTTTGTAACCAGCAAACTGAATGAACTTCCCAATCCCCTCCCCCAACCGTCCTTCCATTTGGCAACAAACCAAATGTTATCTCTATCTATGACTTTGTTTCTGTTTCACTTGTTTATTTTTTCTCCTTTGGATTTCACCTACAAGAAAAGTCAACTTGCATCTGTCTTCCTCTGCTTGATACTCCGTTCAGCACAATACCATCCATGTCATATGATTGGAGCTTTTAATCTATTTAGATTAAAGATAATTGTTGATATGTAGCTAATGACATTTTAGCATTCATAAAGCAGTCCCTCTAACATTCCATGCAACACTGGTTTGGTGGTAATAAACTCCTTTAGCTTTTTTCTTGCCTGGGAAGTTCTGCATTCATCTCTCTTGAATGATAGCACCACTGGGCAGAACAAACCTGGTTGTAGGTTCTTCCTTCTCATCACACCAAATATTTTCTGCTACTCCCTTCTGGCCTGCAAAGTCTCTGTTGAGAAATCAGCTGAGAGTCTTATGGAAACTCCCCTACAAGTCACCAGTTGCTTTTCTCTTATTGCTTTCAGGATTCTCACTTTGTCTTTAACTTTCACCAGTTTAATTGTAATATGTCTTGGTGTGGGCCTATTTGGGTTTATCTTGTTTGAGATTCTCCCTGCTTCCCTCACCAGGTTAGGGAAGTTTTCAGTCATTATTTCTTCAAGTACGTTCTCAATTCCTTTCTTTCTTTCTTTCTTCTTCTTCTGGTACTCCAATGATGCAAATGTTGTTGCACTTGAACCCAGAGGCCCCTTAAACTATCCTAATTTTTTGGATTCTTCTTTTCTGTTGCTGTTCTGACTGAATCTTTTCTGCTACCTTGTCTTCCAATTAGCTGATTCCATCCTCTGCTCTGTCTAGTTTGCTGGTGATTGCTTCTATTGCATTCTGAATTTCAGTTATAGTAATCTTCACTTCTGACTGGTTCTTTTTTATGGTTTCTGTGTCCTTTATGCTTGCTATCTCTCAACTAAAGTTTTCACTAAGTTCCTTGAGCATTCTTAAAATCATTGTTTTGAGCTCTGTATCTGATAGGTTGCTTACCTCCATCTTGTTTAGTTTTCTTCTGGATTTTTTTTCTGCTGTTCTTTTATTTGAGATGTATTTCTTTGTTTCCTCATTTTGGATGCCTGTCTATGTATTAGGTAGATCTGCTATATCTCCCAGTATTGCTGGATAGCCTCATATAGTAGGTACCTTGTGGGGCCCTAGCACCTTCCTTACTGGTCACCTGCTCTGGGTGCTCCTATAGATTCCAGTTTGTAGCCAGTGCTGTGCCTGGAGCTGCTCAGCAAAAGTCTCAGAGCACATTAGTGTTGGTTGCCACCCACCTGGGGTCTGCAGTTTTAAATAGTTTTCCAACAAAGATTGTAATGTGGGTGGTTCTGTCTGCTCACCAGAGAAAGCGCCTCTGGTGTTGGTGGAGTTGGGTGGGCTGGGGTCCCAATGAGTCAACAGGGTAGAGTGAGCAGAGTTAACCAGACCAATCAGGTTCAGATTTGGCCATGTGGGGGTGGGTGCAATAGAGGAAAGATAGTGCCTACCAGTTAGCTGCTTGGAGAAGGAAGACTCACCCAGGAAAAAATGGTGAGTGTCCTTCAGCCCTTGCCCCAAAGCTGCATACCTCAGTCTGTCTGCCCCCAATATGTCTCCAATTCCCCCTGAATCACCATCACTCTGCCAGAGTCCAGGGTGAGCATCTGTGAATGACTGAGTCTGCCCAGACACTTTTAGAGGACCTCTGGGTTTCCCACAGCCTTCTGTCCCAATGGGATGGTGGGAGTCCCCACTGTTTTTCACAGTCAGATATTGTGGGGCTCCTCTTTTCGGTACCATTGCTCTGGGCTGGGGAGCCTGGTATGGGCCTGGGTTCCCTTGCTTCTCTGGGGGAACCTCTGTGGCTGAGATATTCCTCCTGATTCTCTACCACCACCAGAGGTTTGACTTCTTTCACATCTATGCTCCTCCTACCAGTCTTGACGTGGTCTCCTCTTTTTTTTATTCTTAGTTATAAAACTTTTGTTCAGCTAGCCTTCATATGGTTCTCCAGCTTGGTTATTCAACATTTTAGTTGTAGTTTTATGTGCTTATGGAACAAAGCAGGCACAGTGTTTAACTACTCTGGCATCTTGGAAGTGTTTCCTGAAGTCTGCTTTAAAAACAAATGTTTGAGCCCCAAAATACTCATGGACACAGTCAATAATTTAGTGCTTACCTGGGGGCAAGGGGGGTGGGGTGGGAGAAGAAGGAAAGGGTGGGAGAGGAAAGAGGGGAAGCTAAATATATGGTGATGGAAAGAGAACTCACACTGGGTGGTGAACATATAACACAGCAAATAGACAATGCCCTGTAGAATTGTACACCTGGATCCTATGTAATTCTTGTTAACAAATATCACCCCAATAAGTCTAACTATTAAAAAATATTTTAAAAATAAATAATATAAAAAGTGTTTGACACTTCTGTATTTAGCAGATTAATAAGAGGTCTTTCTTTTGTTTTCCAGTAGGTGCATATGTATTAATAAATACAATGTTTTCTTATTAATATATTAATAAGTATAACAGTGATGAAGCACAAGTTTTTATTTTCTCTTACTTGTATTCTTGGGTCTTCCAGGATCTCTGTGGGGCAGTGATGCCTTGGCTGTGTAAGTTGCCCATTATTTCTTGTGGAGGATGGTGTCCCTCTGTGACCAGGTTGCCTTTATTTCAGGAAACAAATGTGGTGGATGATGGGGCTGCAGCTGCATGAGATTCCAGGACTGCTTTCTGCCAATAAGTGTCAGCAGCAGTACTGACCATTTGAGTTGTTCCAGGTGCCTCTATCAGGCTCTGCTGCAATGGTTGGAGGCAGGGTGGGCAAGTTTGTGTGTCTGGGCTTTGTTCTCCTCCAAGTAATGAGGACTGCCAAATCTCAGCTGCCATACCTCTATATCTCCATGCTGTCTCTGAGCTTAGCCACAGTGTGTGCCTGCCATTCAGAGAGTAATGTTTATGCCCCTTCAGTCCTCAAGGCCACCAAGAATGTGTGCTGTAACAACACCACTGCTACAGTGTCTGCTGGGGCCTGCTATGAGGTCTGAGATGGTGAGGGGAAGTAACTATGTGTCTGTGGCTTTGTTTTGTGCCTGGTAATGGTGGCTGCTAGACCACAGGTACTGCACCTTGGTCATCTTAGTTTGATATAGTTCCATTATCCATGCCCCTGTCACAGGGTTCCATCCCAGTATGCACTGACCATTGAGGCAGGGATATTGATTATATCCCTTTGCTCTTCAGGGTGCCAGAGTGTATGCACTGTAACCTGACTCCTCCTCTAAGTCCCCTGGGGCTGGACAGGCTATGTTTGTGGCACTTATCTCTGTCTTTTCCCTTTCAGTTCCCTCCTCCCTTGTTTGCTCAGATATACCCACCTTTAGATATTTCAATTCTTGGATCTCTCAGATGTGTTTATGTATTGAACAGGGAATCTTTGTTGAATTATAGCCATCCAACTTGTAACTTTAAAGGGAAATAACTATTAAAAACAATAAACAGATACAGTAAAGTTGCAGGATACAAAAATCAATATATAAAAATTTATTGCATTTCTATATATAGTAGACTCTCAATTAACCAAAACCCATGGGGATTGGTAAGTGACAGATAAGTATAAGTAAACTCTCTGTTAACTGGCACCCATGCTAGATTTCTTCAACTTTTTTACTGGTTGCTTGAGAGTGCCAGTTGCTTCAGTTCCAGTTAACAGAGAGTCCACTGGACTAACAATGAAACTTCAGGAGAAAATATGAAAAAAAAAACAAACCCCAATACCTTTTGCAATTGCAACTAAAAGAAAAAAATACCTAGAAGTAATCTTAACAAAGGATGTGAAGCACCTATATACTAACAACTGTAAAACATTATTTTAAAAAATTGAAGAAGACACAAAAAAATTGTAAGATATTCTGTGTTCATGGATTGGAAGAATCAACATAGTTAAAATGGCCATATTATCTAAAGTAATATACAGATTTAATGTAATCCCCATCAAAATCCCAATGACATTTTTTCAAAAAATAGAATAAAAAGTAATCAGATTTGTATAAAATCACATAGAATCCTAAATAGCCCCAGAAATCCTACAAAACAAAACAAAACAAAACAAAAAACTTCCAAAAAACAAGGTTGGAGTCATCACACTCCCTGATTTCAGTTTATTCTGGAAAGTGAAAATAATCAAAAGAGTATGGTATTGGCAGAAAAACAGACATGCAGACCAGTGGAATAGAATTGAGAACCAGAAATAAACCCACATATATGTGGGCAGATAATTTTTGACAAAGGAGCCAAAACATACAATGGAGAAAAGAAAGCCATTCATAATAAATGGTTCTGGGAATATTAGAAAGCCATGTGCAAAAGAATGAAACTAGACTGCTGTCACCATATACCAAGAGTGTTCATCTTTTGACTTCCCTGGACCATGTTGGAAGAAAAAGAATTGTCTTGGACCACACACAAAATACACTAATGATAGTTGATGAGAAAAAAAATAACAAGTTGCAAAGAAATCTCATAATATTTTAAGAAAATTTATAGTTTATGAATTTGTGTTGGGCTACATGCAGCCCATTGGCTACAGGTTGGACAAGTTTGCCATATGCCAAAATTAACTCAAAATGAATCAAAGACTTAAACATAAGACCTGAAACAATAAACTGCATAGCAGAAAACATTGGTATGAAACTGAGAGAACTTGGGTTCAGAGAGAATTTTATAAATTTGACTTCAAAGGCAAGGGAGGTATTAGCAAAAATAAATGAATGGAACTATATCAAACTAAAAATCTTCTGCACAACAAAACAACAAAAAACAAACAAAAACCATCAACAAAAGAAAGGGGAACCAACTGAATGGCAGAAGGTATTTGCAAACAACACCTTTGTTAAGGGACTAATATCTAAAACACATGAAGAATTCATACAACTCAACAATAGCAACAACAAAATAATTAATAAATAGGCAGAGGAACTGAATCAATACTTTTCCCAAGAAGGCATATGAACAGCCAACAGATAAATGAAAAAATGCTCAACTTCACTAACTATTAGGGAAATGCAAATCAAAACCACAATGAGATATCACCTCACAACTGTTCAAAAGGTTATCAACAAGGCAAATAATAACAAGTGTTGGAGAGGCTGTAAAGAAAAAGGAACACTTGTATACTCTTGGTAAGAATGTAAATAAGTAAAGCCACTATGGAAAATAGTATGGAGTTTCCCCAAAAAGTTAAAAATGGAATTACGATATGACCCAGCAATACCTCTGGATACCTAAAAAATTCTGAAAACATTTTTCTGCAAAGATTTATGTAGCCCAGTGTTTATTGCGGCATTATTCACAGTGGCCATGACATAGAAACAACCAAAGTGTCCTTTGATAGATGATTGGATAAAGCAGATGTATTACATATATACCATCAGTTCCCAAGTAGTAATATGCATATCCCCAGGGGTCTGTGCTGGCTGTTAAAGGGTATGCAAAAAATAATCAGTAATGGTAAAAAACAAGTAAGGTAAAAAATGCAAAATGTTAGTTATGGAACAATAAATGTTAAGTGTGAATCACTGTTAATGGAGATACTTAAAAATTAGATCACATTAGGGAATGATGATTGGTGATGGGATGGCAATGAACCCTTCCCCCAAACTGTTCTTTGACCAATCATTACATACAGTTTTAAAACAATCCTTTTGCAACATTCCTACAACTTCCCCAAACATATAAATATTATACATCTGTAGTCAGACTGATCAGTTTAGTTATTGACTGAGTAAAAGTAAGTGTGTTGTCTTTTTTGTTGTTGCTGTTAAGTTTATTGGGGTGACATTGATCAGTAAAACTTACATAGGTTCCAGGTGCACAATTCTACATTACTTCCTCCATGCATTGCATTATGTGTTCATTACCCAGAGTCAATTCTCTTTCCATCACCATGTATTTGTGTCCCTATCCCTTCTCTCCAACCCCCTTCCCCTCTTACCTTCAGATAACTACTAAATTATTTACTGTGTTCATGAGTTTTGTTTCTTTGTTGTTTTCAATTTGATGTTCCACATATGAGTGAAATGTAGTTTTTGGTTCTTTTCTGTCCGTCTTATTTCACTTAGCCTGCTGATCTGCCCATTTTATTCTGTTCTTTAGATTCCACATATAAATGAGATCATATGGTATTTCTCTCTCTCTCTCTCTCTCTCTCTCTCTCTCTCTCTCTCTCTCTCTCAATTTCATTTATGTGCACTCTGATTTTTATTATTTCCTTCTTTGTGCTGATTTTAGGCTTTGTTTATTGTTCTTTTTCCAGTTTCCTTAGGTGTAAGGTTAAACTGTTTATTTGAGATTACTCTTGTTTCTTTAGGTAGGCCTGCACTGCTATGAATTTTCCTCTTAGGATGGCTTTTGATGTGTCTCATAGATTTTGGGTAGTTGTGTTTTTGTTCTTACTTGAATCAAGCTACCTTTTGATTTCTTTAATCTCCTTATTGACCCATTCATTGTTTAGTATCCTCCACATGTTTGTGCATTGTTCAGTATTTTTCTTATGATTTTTAGTCTTATAATGTTGTGGTCAGAGAGGGTACTTGGTATAATTTCAATTTTATTAAATTTATTGAGGCTTATGTTGTGGCCTAACATGTGGTCTTTCTTGGAAAATGTTCCATGTAGGTTTTAAAAGAGTGTATATTTTGTTGCTTTGGGATGTAATTCTCTAAAAATATCAATTAAATTCATTTGCTCTCGCATGTCATTTAAGGCCAGTGTATTTGTGCTGATTTTCTGTCTGGAGGATCTGTTAATTTGTGTTAGTGGGGTGTTAAAGTCTCCTACTATGATTGTGTTACTGTTGATGTCTGCTTTTATGTCAATCAATATTTTCTATATGTATTTAGGTGATCCTATGTTGGGTGCATAAATGTTTATAAGAGTGATGTCATCTTGTTGGACTGATCCCTTTATAATTATGTAGTGTCTTTCTTTGTCTCTTGTTATAGTCTTTGTTTTAAAGTTTATTTTGTCTGATATAAGTATTGCTATCCCAGCTTTTTTTTTCATTTGCATTTGCATGAAATATCCTTTTCCATTCCTTTACTTTCAGTCTATGTGTATCTTTTCTTCTCAGGTGAGTCTTTTATAGACAATATATGCCCGAGTCTTGTTTTCCTACCCATTCAGCTACCCTATGTCTTTTGATTAGAACATTTAGTCCATTTACATTCAAAGTGATTATTGATAAGTACATAATCAATGCCATGTTATTAGTCATGTTTTTTATTTTCTTCTGTTTATTTGTTTGTTTTATCCTTTCTTCTGCTTAAAGAAGTCCCTTTAGCATTTCTTGTAATGCTGGCTTGGTGGTAGTATATTCCTTTAGCTTTTTCTTATCTGGGAAGTTCTTTCTCTCTCCTTCCATTTTAAATGATACTCTTGCTGGGTAGAGTACTCTTGGTTGTAGGCCCTTGTTTTTCATTATGTTGAGTATTTCCCACCATTCTCTCTGGCCTGCAAAGTTTCAATTGAGAAATCCACTGAGAGCCCTTTGGGAGCTCCCTTGTAGGTAAGTTGTTGTCTTTTGCTGCTTTTAAGATCCTTTCTGTCTTTAATCTTTGTAACTTTAATTATGATGTGTCTTGGTGTGGGCATATTTGGGTTTGTCTTGATTGGTACTCCCTGTGTTTCTTGGGTTTGTGTGACTATTTCTTTGCTAGGTTAGTGAAGTTTTCAGTCATTATGTTTATGAATATGTTCTCAATTCCTTGCTCCCTCTCTTCTCCTTCTGGTACCCCTATGATCCAAATATTGTTATGCTTGATGTTGTCCCAGAGCCCTCTCAAGCTATCCTCATTTTTTAAAAATTATGTTTTCTCTTTGTTCTTCCACTTGGGTATTTTCTACTACCTTGTCTTCCAGATTGCTAATTCAGTTTTCTGCTTCATCCTACCTCTCTCTGTTGACTCTTTCTAGTGTCTTCTTCATTTCAATTATTGTATTCTTCATTTATGATTGGCCTTTTTTTTTATAGTTTTGATGTATCTCTGGTTGTTATCTCTGTTGAAGTGTTCAGTAAGTTCCTTAAGCATTCTTATAACCTGTCTTCTAAACTCTTGCTCCAGTAGGCTAATTGTCTACATTTCATTTAACTCTATTTCTGGTGGTTTCTTTTGTTCCTTCATTTGGGTATGTTTTTCTGTTTTCTCATTCTGGTTTCTTCTCTGTGCTTGCTTCTATGTAGTAAGTGCATCTCTTACAGCTCTTAGTGTTCGTCTTATGTAGTATGTGTCCTGTGTGGTCCAGTGATGCAATCTCTTTGATCTTTTGTGTGTATATTCTAGGATTGTCCCTTAAGTGTGTTATGTGTGTTCTTCAGTTATAGTTGAGTAGTAAGTCCCTCACAGCACATGGTTAACTGTCCAAGGTTAGTGGTAGAGCTACACTGAAAGCTTGTGGACCACTATAGACAGCCACTTTTGCTGAAGTTCTTAAGAAAATCTTTCCTCATTAGTTAGGTGAGGCTGATCACTCATCCACTTAGAGTGCCTCCATATTGACAGGGCAAATCTCTAGGGGGGCTGTGTTCACTTGGAAAAGAAAAAGTCAAGGAACCATACAACCATACAAATATATTAAAAACCAACCAACAATCAAAAATTTCCTGAGAGCCTCAGAGTTTGCCACTTATAACACACCATTAGCTGCCCTCAGGGTTGGGGGCAGTGGCAGAGCAGCACTGGAAGTTTTCCAGGCACTCTTAGATAGCCACTCCTACAAAAGACCTATAGAAAGTCTTCCCCCAGTAGTAGGGCAGGACTGAACTCCTGGCCTCCCAAAGTTTCTCTATGTGATTAGGGTAACACTTCAGGATGCCTGTGCAAATTTTGAGGGGAAAAAAAGGAGAAAGATATTAATAATAGTAATAAAATTAAGAAAATAATAAAGGAAATAAATTTAAGGATTAAAAAATAGAGTAGAACTTTAAAACAAAATAAATATATATAGAAAAAATAAAAATTTAAAATATAAAATTAAAGACATGAAATACAAATGAAGTAAATCATGAAAAAAGAGTTAAGAAAATGAAAAGTAAAAGTAGAAAAAATACAGAATGGTGAAATATAAAAAAGACAAAAGGAGCAAAAAAACAAAAACAAGTAAGTTTTTTTCTTTGTTTTCTTTCTTTCCCCTCTCTTGCTATGTGTCCTGCAGTATATTGCTTGCAGCACCCTTTTAGTTGCCCTGGAGGGGCAGTAGAGTGGCACAAAAAGCTTTCTGTTGAGTAGCAGATAGCAGTTCCCTGGTGTTGTAGTAGCTAGACTTTAGCACTATCAACAACACTGTGGCCTGGGTTAGATTCCCAGCCAGGGAACTACCTGCATTAAAAAAAAAAAGGTTGCAGATAGCTGTTCCTGTGAAAGTTCACAAGGTCATCTTTCCCCACTATTTGGGTGGGGCCAACTGTTCAGCCAACCAGTGTTGGATTGGGCAAATCTTCAGTGTTCCTGATCACACTGTGAAAGAGGAAGAAAAAAAATAAATATTTTTTGTTTTTATTTGGAGACCCAGTGGTTTTTTTTCTACTCCTATCTCACTGTTATTTGCACAGGGGGAGCAGCATAGGGAGCTGCAGAGTAGCATTGACCTCTCCTCTGTGAGTTGTAGACAGTTGAGAAAAATAAGAAAAAGCAAATAAAATAGAAAGCTGTTCTCTTCGCCATCCTGAGTACTTTACTGCATGTGCAGGGCACAGCTCTGGGTGATCTGGGTGAAATTCCAGGGTGTTTGTATGGGTTCTTTTGCAGGGAGGGGAATTCTTTATTTTTATATTTTAGCAGCCTTTTCTCCACTGCCAGCAGTTTCACTACAGTGCAGTTGGTAAGTTGGGGCGGGGTACCTGGCGGCCTATACCATCCTAGGGGGATGTAGTTTAACCTGCAGTGGGCATGGTTTTTCTGGTGAGTAGGGAGCATGTACAGATTTTGTTAGCCCAGTGAATTTTCAGAGTTGGTCTTTTGGGGAAGGGTTTAATTAAGAAGAAAATGGCGTCCTCCTGTGTGCTATACTGTGACACACTTTGTGCTCAAACAATGGAAATCTTTGTCTCCCATTCCAAAACCCCACAGCTTATTCCTTCCCTGAATGACTGTGCTACCTCCAATGATGCCGTGCCCCTGCTGAACAACAGGTGAGCGTGGCAAGTGGCTGAGCCCATGTGCACACCCCACAGGAGAGCACCTGGACTTCTAGCTGACCTCTGTCTGACACAGATAGACAGAGATCTGGATGATTTGTTTGTGTGTGTGTGTGTGTGTGTGTGTGTGTGTGTGTGTGTGTCTGCCTGTCTCTAAATGCTGCTGCTTTTTTTTTTTTGATAGTCCCCTGGCTGGGAATTGAACCCAGACCATGGCATAGCACCAAAGCCTAGCCACTACACCACCAGGGAACCCCCCAGAGATCTGGATGATTTTAATTGCCAGAGGTAATGAGTTTTCCTCTCTCCTGCATTGAGACCCTGGACTGAGGGGGCACAACATGGACTCAGCACCTCCCTCTCCTCTTTGGGAGCCCCGGTGCCTGAGGTTTCCCTTCCGGAGCTCCCTCACTGTCTGTAGGTTTGAGGTCACACCACTTCCCTACTGGTCTCGATTGGGATTCCTTCTCTATATCCTCAGATTTTGGGGTTCTCAGTCAGTCCTCTGATGCTTGCCAAGGTTGACTGATCCCCTTTCTATCTGCAGTCCTGCTGTAGTCTGGGAGGTCACGGATGCCTTGTCAGCCTAATCCCCCATCTTTTTGTAAATACATTGTCTTTAATCGTGGTTCTTTTCATGTAGTTTTGTTTGAATACTTGATCATCATTATCAGTATTTAACTGTGTTACAAATATCGTAAAATTAAATCTGTGGTTTGTACTTTCAGTGTAGTAATTTTTCTTTCCTAACTTATTACCTCATTTCCACTATTTTACGTTAAGGTAGGCACTAGACAAAAGTGTCCGTATTTAAAAACAACTGTTTTAAAAACGGATATAATTTATAGAATTGGGTTTAAAATGGGTACACAAGTGGAAAAAGGTTGGGAGCCACTGACACACAATGGAATATTACTTGGATGTAAGGAAAGATGAAATACTGCCATTTGTGACAACGTGGATAGATCTTGAGTTATGTTAATTGAAATAAGCAGACATAAAAAGTCAAGAACCATATGACTTTACTTATATGTGGGATATAAAACTGAAAGCAACAAAGGAACAGACAAAAAAACAAAAACAGGTATAGACATAAGTGGGTAAGGGGCTAGGGGGTGGAGGAGGAGGGAGAGGAGTCAAATATATAGTGATTGAAGGAGAGCTGACTCTGGGTGGTGACCACAATCCAATATATAGATGATATAGAGTTGTGCACTTGAAATATATCATTTTACTAACCAATGTCACCCCCAATACATTTAATAATAAAAAATAAACTCAAAGAAAAAATAATTGTCTCACTTAAATCACAGATTTCCATGTCTTTCAGTTTATTTTCTGGAGATTTTTCATTTTCTTTCTGAACTCCTTTGTTACCTTAGTTATTCATTGTGCTTGATGAATTATTTCTTTGGACATGAGAGAATAAAACAGTGCAGTTAAATACATTTTTAAAAATAAAGTTGGACTGCATTGTTTAGTGGGTTAAGTAGAAGTCTTACTTTTGTATTTAGTAGGTGGTGCTGAAGCACAAGTTTTATTTTCTCTTACCTGCATAATTAGGGCTCTGGGCTCTCTGTGCATTGGTGTAATCTTGGCCATAGAAAATGCCCCATATTCCCTGGGGAGGTGGTCATCCTCTTTATGACCCATTTGCTTTGGTCTCAGGGCACCAACCATGTGGTGAGGTATGGCAGGTTATGGGTCTCCTGGCCTGTGTGTTTCTGGTGCTACCTTCCTGGAACTAGGACCAGCAGAACTGCTCTGTCTGCATTGACCCAACTGCTTCTACTGCGCTCTGTTGTAGCAGATGGGGGAGGGACAAGTGGGTGGAAGTGAGTTTGCATGTCTGTAGCTCTGTTCTTTCTAGTACTTTTTGCCACAATGAATACAGACCATTTAGGCTGGAATTTTTTTCTGCCTTTTTGTGGTCTGCCAAATGAGAATATCACTGACAGGTGGGCCACTAGAGGATGGCAGGGGTGGGTTCCTACACCTGCAGATTTGTGTGGTGATGTGATGGCAGTTTTTGGAATCCTACCATCCTTTGCACCACTTCTGTCTCCCTTACTCTGGGCCCAGCTCAGCGTGTGCCAACCACCCAGACCCAGTTGGTGTCTCTCTTTTATGCTTTGCACAATAGGGGTTGCATCTTACCCCTTTACTGCTATCACATCTGCTGGGGCTACAACAGTGCCACATTTCTGCATTCCCATCTCTGTCCTCTACCCATCCCATTTCTTTTGTTCTCTTTATATGCCTGCCTTCAGATGTCTCAATGCATGGATCTCTCAAACATGTTTGTGTATTAGGCAGGCAATCCTTTGTTGAATTATAGCTGTCTAACTTGTAAGTTTAAGGAGAGAGTCCTGGAGGTCTTCTCATGCTACCATGCTACTTTTTTCTTTTTTTCTTTTTCTTTCTTTCTTTCTTTCTTTTTTTTTTTTTTTTTCGGTGATTCCCTGGCTGATAATCAAATGCAGGCCATGGCGTTGAGAGCACCGAATCCTAGCCACTACACTACCAGGGAACCCTACCATGCAACTAATGTCACTAATCATGTGGTTTTTAAGCACATCTCTTGTATGAATTTGCTTTTACATAGTTAAAAAATTAAGTTGAGGGAGTTCCCTGATGGTGTAGTGGCTTAAGGCTTCGGCGTTGGCGCTGTCAGCACTGTGGCCTGGGTTCGATTCCCAATCAGGGAATTCCCACATACCAAAAAGCAAAAACAAAAACAAAAAAAAATTAAGTTTATATCTCGTATTTTCTTCATCTCTCTCTCTCTATATATATATAAAATTTATAGGTGTCAGTTTCAAAAAAACTTTAAAATGACAATATTAAACAAGAGAAAAGTAAGTAAAGGGGAGAAAGAAGATGAATAATTAGATTAATAACATATTTGTGTACATATTTATACATACATACCCAACACTCCTTTAGATAATACATTTTTTTCTTTAAAATGTGCATGAAAATTCAAAAGTCTTCATCATGTACTTGATGTCAAATATAAAATGAATTAGGAAAGGCAGAAGTCATACACAACATTGACCGTAATACAGAAAAAATGGTTACAAGAAATCTATCCATCTGAATTTTTAAAACATACATTAAAATAATTCTTGGCTTAAAGCAAAAATAAATATAACAACATACAGAAATGAAATGACATTTAGAGGATATTTTAAAAACAGTGGTGTTTTGACAAAATTAGTAAGAGGGAAAATAAGCAAATTTAATTTTGACATAAGCTTGAAAAGAAACAAAATAGATTCAAAGAAACTGGGTGAAGAAATAAATATTAAACATACATTTGCAAAATAGGAAAATAAATCAAACTAAATTAATGGTAAAGAAAACACAAAGGTTGTTCTCTGATCAAAAATAAAAATAGAAAAATATTTGTGTAATTACAAATAACGGAACATAAGGAATAAAAATTAGACATAGACATGTAGGAGAATATTAAAGTATAAGGGAAAACCTTATATAACCATTGGTTAGAATAGAATTATAAACCTGGAATAAAAGATATGCTTTTCTAGGATACTTACACTTCTCATTAAAAAAATGTTTGAATGAGGTAAAAAATTATAATAATTTTAAAAAATCCCTTGAGTCAACAGAACTGCAGGTCATCATTTCTTGGTGGGTTTTAACAAGTTCTTCTTTTTTCTTTTTTCTTGCTAAATGTATTGGAGTGACGTTGGTTAGCAAAAATTACATAGGTTCCAGGTGTACAATTCTACAGTGCATCATTTATGTGTTGCATTATGTGTTCACCACCCAGAGTCAGGTCTCTTTTCATTACCATGCTAGTACTTCTTTTTTGTTTGTTCTTACATTTTATTCTATTTGTGTTTAAATATCAGTAAAGAATATATGTGAATGGTATTAAGTTTTTAGTTTGTCATTTTTCCACAGGACTTTTACTTCTTTTTTGCACATAACAGTTTCTAGAAGTGTGTGTGTGTGTGTGTGTGTGTGTGTGTGTGATACACACTTAAAATACACTGAATGCAGATGTATTTGTCACTGAAGGTCATTTAAGTTTGAAAATCCCAGGTAAAGGCCTGACAGCTGTGTGGAAACAAACAAAGATAGCTCAAATGAGAACAAATAGACTCCTCATTCAGAGGTTGCTCATTCAGGGCAAGTGAGTCAGCTATTTGCTTGTGGCAGAGGTGTGAGAAGGCTTCAGGTATGCTCTGACTGGAGGTTGTTAATATGGTGGTGCTGGATATGGTTAAGTAGTTGGCATCTGATTTGACTTGTTAGGGGAGCATATTTAGCTTTTCTGGTTGGTAGGGGGTCCTGAGTTGAAAGTGAGGGTAAAAGTTAGGGAAGGTACAGTATTTGACCAAGCCCTGTTATTGAACTCATTGGTGCAGAATTTTCTGGTTTTGCTTTCTGGGCTGGCTGCTATATAGGTTGTGGGTTAGGCCCTTCTGAGTTTGTCACTAACAAATGTGTGTATGCCAGTTTGGAATTGGATTGAGAGGTAAAATCATTTAATGGTGAAGTCAATGAGTCTCTGCCTTGATCACGTGGTTTGAGGGGATAGTCACTATTTTATGTTCTTGATTGATTAATTTTTTTATTGAAGTGAAATTTGTATAACATAAAATTAACCATTTTAAACAATCCAGTGTCATTTAGTATATTCACAATGTTGTACAATCACTACCTCTACTTAATTTCAAAATATTTGGACCTCCCCCCAAAAGAAACTGTACCCACTAAGTAGTTGCTCCACCTTTCTCACTGGGGGAAATAATTGGAGAAAATTGTGCCATAAAGAGAGGGGTTGTTTGTTGGGATATTCTGGTTGTCTGCATAGATGATGCAAATTAGAATGTGAAATGTCAAACTTCATGTCTAAAGAATACTTTTTTTTTAATACAAAGAGATTGAATTTTATTTTTATTTATTTATTTATTCTTTGTATGTGGGTAGTTCCCTGACTGGGAATTGAACCCAGGCCTCAGTGCCAACAGGGCCAGTGCCGAAACCCTAAGCCACTACACCACCAGGGAACTCCTCTAAAGAATATTTTAAATTATTTAAACAGAATTATTTAGAACACAACATTTCCATTTTTATTTCCAGTTACTTATTCAGATGTTGTGGAGATTTAGGTTAGCCAATTCAGAGTCTCTTCTTTTTATTATTGTTAAATGTATTGGGGTGACATTGATTAGTAAAAATTACATAGGTTCCAGGTGTACAGTTTGACAGTACATCTTCTATGTGTTGTATTATGTGTTCATCACCCAGAGTCAGTTTTCTTTCATCACCAT